>MUZC01000373.1:146643-204722 GCA_002072015.1 Radix auricularia | reverse complement strand
GAACCATGGAAACGTATCCATATAGATTTTGCAGGACCCTTCATGAACAAAATGTTTTTAATTGTTATTGATTCACATTCTAAGTGGTTAGAAGTTAAAATCATGAACACAATCACTGCAAGTGATACCATTATAGAACTTAAGGAAATATTTTCAACCCATGGTTTACCAGACCAAATTGTTTCAGATAATGGGCCTAGTTTCACTGCTCATGAATTTAAACTATTTTGTATAGCAAATGGTATTGAGCATATAACCACATCACCCTATCATCCTGCAGGGAATGGTTTGGCTGAAAGAGCAGTAGGCATATTCAAAACCGCTATGGTAAAAATGAATACCAGTAACAAATTTTCTCTCAGAGAAAGAGTTAACAGGTTCTTAGCTAAATACCGCACAACTCCTCATATAACAACAGGTGTTGCACCATGCGAATTGCTGTGTGGTAGAAAAATTAAAACTCACCTCGACCTACTACATCCAACTGTTCAAAAGTCTGTTTCCCAACATCAACATACACAAAAATTAAATCATGACAAAACATCCATTGAGAGAGAGTTTGGAGTTAATGATAATGTGTATCTGAGAAATTATGGGAGAGGGGAAAAATGGATGCCAGGTCAAATTGTTCAATGTACAGGACCTGTGTCTTATAAAGTAAGAACAAATAATGGAGATATTGTCCGTAGACATGCAGACCAGTTAAGAATAACTTGTGCAGATAATGAGTGCGAATCTGTCAATCCCACCAGATCTGACCGGTTCACACCAACTCAGTTTGTTCCACAACCAATGTCTGTTGATATGAGTGAATCAAGTATTCTAGAATCAGAAAATGTAAATCCTGGAATTAAAGATTTGGTTCCTGAACTCCCTGAGCTAGAGAGTCCAGATGGTCAGAATCTTGAGTCACCGAATCAACAGCCACTGAGAAGGTCAAACAGGAAAATCAAAGCCCCAGATAGGTTGGACCTTTGATTTTGGAAGTCCTCTTGACTTAAACTTTCATTGTATTGTATTTTAAATTATGTTGTGGCATATTTTGCATTTGTTTGAAATGATGTAATCTACCAATTGATTTTATTGATTCAAATCATATAATGTTTATGTTACAACATATTTATTGAGTCATTAGATTTTGTTAGTACTATCCTTTATCCTCTTTTAATTATGTTAGTATTTACAAAGGGTAAAGGGATGTAATATATTGGGATTATTCTTAGGGGAACTCACTTTTGTATTACTGTAGTTTTATATTGTTTGAGTGATGTCCCTTATCTTTATGTTTATTATTGTTTACGCTCTTCAGTCAGAGAGTCAAATAAAGAATAAAATGTCGAACACGACACGTCTCCATCGTCCGTTGTATTTCTAAATTAAAACCACTCCAATCCACTTCAATTGTGATTTAAAAAAAAAAAAAATGAAATTTAAAATTAAAAAAAAAAAAAAACTCGACTACAGTGCAGTGTTGCGAAGTCAGGGGAAATTTCCCTTATCGTGGGAATTTTTGAGCCAAGTTTTGAAAAATGGGAATTCGGGAATTTTTAATGATTTGCCTAAAAAATGGGAATTTTTTTAGATTGACCAATTTTAAAAATTAAATACATTCTCGAATGAAAATAAAATAAAATAATTTGAAACATGCTCATTTTCAAATAAGAAATTCTTGTGTTTTGATGTGGTGGGAGGCTCTTTGACGTAATGTTTGTTTATTTTTAGCGTGTCTAGGATATTTATTTCGGATCTAGGTTTTTTTCCTGACGTTTTGGCAAGGTTTTCCCCAACATTGTCACTGACAGTTTAAGTTTAAGGTTAGATTGTGTAAATGTATTACCATTAAATAATATAATTAATTAGTCTGAGCCTGAATCATCAGAAAATGTTTGTTACATATAGAGGACCAAATAATTAATACTATGTAAATATATAACAATCTCTGTAACCATGTATGATGGATTTATTATTAATAAATAATTTCAAAGCATTCATTAAAAAATATTTTTTATAAATCACAGACAAATTTAAATTACAGGAGTATCCAAATAACTTTTTAAAATCTTTTTTAAAATTTAAAAGTATAATCTATATTTTGGCTTCTTAGCCAAGTTGTTAAATAAAAACGTATAGTTTAAATAAAAATTGAAAGTTCTATAATAAGAAATGCCTTAAAAATGCAGAAGTATTTTAATTTTTTAATTTGGAAGTCCAAAGTCATTTAAATAAATGCGAAAGTATTTAATTGAAGTTGCCATTGTTCAGGTTTTTCCCAAGGTTTTAATGCATGTGGGAATTTTTAGCCGAATTCGGGAATTTTTTGCTTCCTGCCAGCAGTGTTGCGAAGTCGGGGGAAATTTCCCTAATCGCGGGAATTTTTGACCCAAATTTTGAGAAATGGGAATTAGGGAATTTTTAAGGGTTTTGCCTAAAAAATGGGGATTTTTTAGATTGACCAATTTTAAAAACTAAATTCATTCTTGAATAAAAATAAAATAAATTAATTTGAAACATGCTCATTTTCAAATAAGAAATACTTGTGTTTTGATGTGGTGGGAGGCTTTTTGACGTAATGTTTGTTTATTTTTAGCGTGTCTAGGTTTTTTATTTCGGATCTAGGTTTTTTTCCTGACGTTTTGGCAAGGTTTCCCCAACATTGTCACTGACAATTTAAGGTTAGATTGTGTAAATGTATTGGTAGTGAGTATAGCCTCGTCAAAACGACCCAATATGCGGCTGCATACGTGCTCGTTAACTTCCGGTTATACATTTTCCATATGGGACCCACCCACCAAAGAAAACATTTGTCAACAAAAGCAAATAAAAAAAAGACCTGCTGGGAGGATATACCATACCAGACAAGAGTAACACCCTTTGTTTAAGTTTAATCCTTAAACTTATAAACACTAGAGGATTTAATAAAATAAGAAAGAGCAAACACATATTAATTGGCAATCCTCCGAATCCTGGTCCCAATAAGAGGAAGTTTAGTACATGAAAGAATCAACGTATGTTATTTTTTGCTGGAACACAGCACAAGTCTTATTTCTTGTCTGATAACCAGTCAGCAAATTCTAGATGTTTTATAATTGAAGGAGATAGAAATGGAAATCTTACCACTCAATGGTTCATCATGTGTTTGCGAAGGAACAGTCCCAGTGTTTGTGTTACTTAAGTTACTTCAATTCAGTTCAGGTAAATGCCCCCCCCCCCACGGCTATGACACCGCGGGTTCTCAAAATTTTCTTGATTATTAGTTTGGAAAAACAACGTTTTTTGGATGCAAAGGTTATTAAAAATTGTAAGAGTAAAACTTAACTTAAGTTTGGACCATAGTTCATTTTTATAAAAATTCAACGAAAACCACCTTTGCGTGCTTTGATGGCAGCAAAGTCTGCAATAACTTTTGAATAATCCTGAGACTGGGCGATATTTGATTCGATAGATATTACCAGACTGTTCAGGCTTTCTTGTGTGTCGTTCTCAAATAGTTTTTTTAAATAATTATTTATTTATTTATTTAAATAATTTCAACTTGAAATAAACTTCCTTGCCCCTATACAATAGTAATCGGAATCGTCAATGCTATACGAAGATCATCGATTGATTGCATCTTTAAATGAAATAAGTTTCACATTACTTTTTTGTAATTGAAATAATTATTTAGAGTAAGTCGGCACTCTAATGTAGTAACAAGTGTGACGCCATTGAAAATGTAACTAAATGTATGGCATCTGTCTGTCTACGAAAGACGATAAATTTATCTTTAATATTTGCAGCCCTTTGTGTGGCTGATGAGACCAATCCTTGAGTGGCAGTCTCTTTTGCATTTTACACACACGCATGTAGTCGGGCAGTGTTGCCTGGCCTTTCTCCTCGCTCTTTTTCCAACTGCTGCTTCCCTAGATTGCTCCTCTGCTCTTAGTGATCCTTGTTTCACTATAGCCCGCAATGTGGTCCTATGTGGTGAAGAATATTGCAAACAGGGTAGATGCCAGCACGCAGCCTTGCTTTACTCCACTACTTACTGGGAAAGCTTCATATGGGGAACCGTTAGAACACACTGTGCCCTGCATGTTTTCGTGGCATTGCTTGATAATGTTAAGCAGATGTGTAGGGCAGCCTATTTTTACTAAAATCTGGAAAAAGCCGCTTCTGCTGACAAGATCAAAAGCTTTAGTTAGTTCGACGAACGCGATGTATAGAGGCATAAGTTGCTCCCTGCATTTCTTCTGCAGTTGGCGCAGAGAGAAGATCATGTCGATATTTGATCATCCGGCTCGAAAGCCGCACTGCGATTCTGGGAGTGCACGCGATGCTAGAGTCTGCAGGCGTGTTAAAGCAACTTGGGCGAAGGCCTTTCCAACTATACTCAGAAGAGAAATTTCACGATAGTTATTGCAGTCACTCTTGTCTCCTTTAATCTTATACAGTGTAACAATGCTGGCATCTTTAAACTCCTGTGGTATCTGTCCCTGTTCCCAGCACAGAGTGAGGAGGTCATGCAAAGGCTATAAAAGTACTTCCTTTCCACATTTGAGAGCTTCTGGTGGAATTCCATCATTGCCATGGGCTTTCCCACAGGCTAGAAAATCGAAAGCTCATCTATGGTGGGTAGAGCATCAAGCTCTTCCATGATCGGCAGGTCCGGGATATCGTCCAGAGCAGAAGTTGAGACATGGTTTATTATTGCATACAATGCTAAGTAGTGCTAGATCCACCATTTGAGTTGGTTGTGTCGATCAGTGATAAGTTCCCCTGATTTTGACAATAGGGGTGCTGTCTTGGGGGTCAGAGGGCCTGTTGCTTGTTTTATGTTCTCATACATAGCCTTTGTATCGCCTCTATCAGCAGCTGACTGTATGCTTGAGATTAGGTTGAGCCAATATGCGTTAGCGTTGTGGCGAGCTGCCTGCTGGGTATTTTTCTTGGTGCTTTTGAGGTTACGTAGAGTTTCAGGGCATGACCTGTCTTTACAGGCTAACAGAGCATTTCTTTTTTCAGTAGTTACATGCTTCATCTCTTCCCAGTGAGCCTCAAACCAATCTGCACATTTGCGCGCTCTCTTGACAAATGCCGCAATAGCTGAGCCATATATGGTGTCAATAGTGTCTACTGGTGGGTTTTGTATTAGAGCTTCTTGTAGTTGTAGCCCCAGGGTGTATTCTGCTGTTCTCTCGTGATTCTTGATGGAACAGATGCCGATGCGTGGTTTGCCCTTGTTTTTGTTGCGATACAGTTTCTTTGGCAGCAAACTTACCTTGCTAGCTACTAAGGAGTGATTTGTGTCGCAGTCTGCACTGTGGTAGCTGCGTGTGAGAAGGACAATGGCCAGTTGTCTGCGTCTTGTGATAATGAGATCTAATTGGTGCCAGTGTTTAGAGCGAGGATGCCTCCACGACACTTAATGGATTGCTTTGGAATTGAAGAAGTTATTTGTGACACATAGTTCATATAAGCAGCACATCTCTAGTAATCTCTGCATTGAAGTCACCAAGGAGGTAGATTGCTTCGTTGGTGGGTATACTGGCTAAGATGTTATACATCAAACGTATCGGTAAGGAATTCAAATTTAAATCCCTTTGTTCGGTACGCCGGTACAAATTGAAATAATCGGGGGTAGTGGGGTAAATATGTCCCTAGGCTCCAAGGTACAGGGTCGCAAAAATGAGGATTACCAAGTTATATCACAGTTAAATTTGATGAAAAGGAATTTAAAACAATTTTTCCATGGGGTAAAAAAAGATCCTCGTCACACCAAAATTCTTTTACAGCAACTTTTGTCGTGAGAGGGTATTTAACAATTTTCCAAAGTTTCATGCTCCTACCTACACGGAAAATTAGAGAATTAGTGATGAGCCAGTTTTTAATATATGAAAAACTATGTTTGGGCCCCTGGCCCCCTATGACAGTGATTTTTAGCATTATTTTTAGCAAATTTACATCGGGAGCGTGTATTCAAAAATTTTCCAGTTTCATGCTTCTATCTAGCCTATATGGGAAAAAAGGAGAATTGGTCATTTTCAATTTTTATTTAACTCAGATTATGAAAAACGTTTTTGGGGCCCCGGCCCCCATGAGTGGGAAATTGAACTTTTTTCCAAATTATCGTAGGAAACAATGGACTCAAAAAATTTCCAAAGTTTCATGCTTCTACCTTCACGGGAAATAGGGAAATTGGTGATTTTTAAAAGCCCATATAAGGGAGAAAAAATCTTTTGGGTCCCCGGCCCCACATGAGCGAGATTTTTAAAATTCTCTTTCGCCAATTTTTGTAGTGACAGGGTACTCAACAACTTCCCAAAGCTTCATGTCTCTACCTACACGGGAAGTTGGAGAATTAGTGATATCAGTCAGTGTTGGCTTTCCCTTTTATTTATTAGTATATATATATATATATACAGAGAGAGACAGACCAGACAGACTAGGCAGACAGACCAGACAGACTAGACAGACAGACTAGGCAGGCAGACTGACTAGGCAGACAGACTAGACAGACAGATAGACTGATTGATTGATTGATTTTTAATTCCGTTTAGTTCTGGTAGTTAGTTTTAATTACTTAATTTACTTTTTAAAACTTCTTATAAAATAGGGAAAATCAAAATTTAAACACTAAGAACGTAATATTTTTTCTCAGCATTACTAAATATAAAAAGTAATTCTTTATTGCCAATATTGCTAGTAAAAGTAAAGTTTATTGCAAAATCAATTTTTAAAAAATGTTTTAAAATTTCATTATCATTAAGTTTTGGTAAATTTTATTAATTATAAAATTAATTACATTTTTTGTTTTAAAAATCCGTTAACTTCTGGTACTTAGTTACTTAGCTATCAAAGGGGGTTTAATCGGTAGTTAATAATAGTGAGAATAGTTGAAAAAGTGTGTTAATAGCCCCTCTAACTGGAATTTCGCAAATTTGCAATACCAACTCAGATGTGGTACATGTATAATTATAATTAAATTGAACTATAATTATAATACCACGGTAATCCTGCATATTTTACTCGTCTAACTCGTATATTATTTTAGAGCAAAATTTAATTTTCTCGTGAGAACTCACGTTTTTAATTTATTAAATTTAAATACATTATTAAACATTATTTATATGTTGTATTTCAGCTATTACTATTAGTAATAGTAATAGCTGAAATAGTATTACTAATTACAGCACTAATTTAGGAGTCTTTTTAATTTCTTAGGCATTTTTTCCTTGTGTTACGACACGATTGATGGGGACGTGGTGGTCGAGAGGTAGCGCTCTCGACTGTCATACCGATGGTCACGGGTTCGAATCCACACGAAGGTGAGGATTTGTTCTCGCGACCTGCGGAGTCCCCGAGTCACCCAGCTCCAAATGGGTACCTAACTAGACAATAGTTAGGCGGCTGGGGTAATGCGTGGAACCCCTATAGAATCTTATCTTATTTGTTACAGACGCTCCTTCTGTACTGAAGATTATAGCGTTTTACGTATTTCTATGGTTTGTGACTGTTTAGTCCTGTATTCTTACTAGAGTTTTGAATGATGATAAAGTGTTGGCTTTCCTGGTTTCTTCAGGCTACCCATTCCAATTATTTTAATCGATAAAATAGCAATTAAAATTTAAGGAAAATGTTGTAAATAACGTCATCTATTAATTAATAAAAAATTATTAGGGCTAATAAGGACATGTCGTAGCGCTAGCTAGGAAACTGCTGCGTCGACACCTCGAAACAGCAGAGGATTCTATGGGATGTTGCTAGCGTTTTGGTCGGAAAATAAAAATGAATAAAAATTGATGTTTTTAATTTTAAAATATTTTTTTACTTTTGAATGAATCAATGTAGATGCCTAAAAAAAATTGGGCTTATCAATTATTATTTTACCTAAAAAAGTCTTTGAAAATGACCTTTTTTAAAAAGTAAAAAAATACCATTTTGGCCTTTAAAAAAGTAATTGAAAATAGCATTACTTTTTTGTTTTTTAAGTTAACTTATTAATTTTTTGTCCCAATGTCTTAGAATAAAAAGCACTATAAAATGAAATACACCAAAAATGTAAAATCATTAAAAAAAATAAGTTTGGACTACCTACTTAAAAAATTAAAAGTCATTATGTACATTAAATTCAAACACACAGATTAACTTCATTATTTTCATTTATGAGTCTATTTGTGGGTTTTGATTGTGTTGACGATCTTCTCAAGCATTTTCAGAAGTATTTGTTGACCATGAGGTGTCAGGAATAGATGAATTTGGCACACTGTCTTTGTTTGTTGAAGTTGGTTCTGCGACCTGAGGAGGAGGGAACAATCTTGGTAAATCTTCCCTTTGAATAGTTGGAGGGATGTGTGCCGATGAGGATCTAATTTGATAGACATGTCTGCGACATGTTATCCCTGGATACGTTTCGACAATGTCCTAGTGAATTTGTGGAATTGTCCTTTGTGGAATCCGTGTTGCTCAACTTGTTGCTTGATACGGTTTCATCAAAACTTGGTTTGACTAATGAAGTTCTGGTAAACATTAATTGAGCAGGGGTTTTGCCAGTCGTATTATGCTGAGCATTACGATATGCAAGTAAGAATCTTGCTAATTTATGAGACAATATTTCCAGAGTCACTTGCAGAGGCTTTCATTGCGTGTTTCATTAGTGACGACTCTTTTGAATTCTTTAGATACAATTTGTGGTCCATTGTCACTAACAATTTGATTGGGTAATCCAAATCTTGCTAATATGTATCGAAGTATATCAATCGTAGTAGACTCCTCTTCTTCTTTGTTCTCAATATTGAATATTGAGTTTTGCGTGCCACGAGTTTCGCGCCAATCGGCCCGTGGTCTCCGACTTCAGCCTGCTGTATTTTCTGGATTTGCTTCCATAAAATTTGGTTAGCCAAGACCATCTGCAAGGCAGCAGTTGTTTTTTTGGCAAGTGATGCAGCGTTCACATGCCATGGCTAATGTCAACAGTTTTATGTAGTCCATCTTTATATTATGGCTACAGAAGATTATTTCGTCTTGGAAGAAATTGCACTTTTTTAAATTTGCTCTTAAGACAAATTTTTCCATCTATTTAGAACAATGTCAATGTTCTTTAAGTGTCTTTCATTGGTTTCCCCAGTGATGATTATATCATCCAGATTACATTGGACATTCTCCAATCCTGACAGCCTAGTATCCATGATACCTTGAAATATAGCAGGACTAGATGTAATTCCAAAAACCAATCTGTTATATTATTAAGTCCTAGATGGGTGTTACTTGTAAGCTTTTTGGATTCCTCATCTAGTTCACACTATAGATAGGCTTGAATGAGATCAATTTGAGTAAATTTCTGTCCACTACCCAGGTTTGTGAAAATATCTTCAATTCTTCGAAGTGTATAATATTCTGAAACTAAGGCTGGATTTATGGTGGTTTTATAATCATCGCAGATGCGAACATCTCCAGAATATTTAATAACTTGGACTATAGGTGTAGCCCATTCACTATTTGTAATCTTTCTGATAATGCCTTCCGTCTCTAGTCTCCTTACTTCAAACTTTAACATTTTCTTTCATTTCAAAGCGTATGGTACCGGTCTTGCCTTAATGAATTTTTGTTTGCATGCAATTTTCAAATTGAATGATGCTTTAATATCATTAAGTTTTCAAATTCCACTTTGGAGTATGTTTTCAAAATTCGGTCGAGTTTTACTTGTTCCTTGTCACTTAAGACTAAGGTTTAGTTAATGGACTGAGGCAATGCTATTTTTAATTTATGAATCACTAAAGTAAGGTATTTAATAATGTTATTTATGGACACATTTTCTTTCGGTGTCCTATAATAGGTTTTCAACTTCATTCTCATCGTACTGGTCACTGGTCCCTTTTTAAAAATAGAGTGATAAGTCTGCTTTTGTCATTACATGTTGGGCAACCTGTGTCAAGTTCCATCTTTACTTTAGTATTATAAATGGTGGGGTAAACCCAAAATTTCTTATAATTTGTTCCATGTTGTGAAGATTGAACATTTCAAAAATGGTATCAGCATCTTCATCTGATTCTTCATTCCATTTAATATTGTGAATCTTTCCTCCTTTATTTATTGTACTTGCTTTTTATTGCTTCGTTTATTCTTGCAAATAGCTTGAATGTGTCCTTTCTTCAAACAGCTTCTGCATATGGCGTCCTTGAAATAACATTCAGACCTTTAGTGATTAGTTTTACCACAAGAATGGCAAGGAGCTGCCACATTTTGAGTAATTTTCTTTTATTTATGAAAGACACTTGTTCTTCTTCTTTTAACTTTATGTATGGACGTGGCATCCTTGGTGGCTTGCTCCATAGCCAAGGCCAATTCTACTGTCTTATCTGGAGAAAGGTTCCTTTCCTGTAATAATCTTCTCTGAATAGCGTCATCTTTGATGCCTGCGATGCCCACCACAAACTTATCTCTTAGGATTCATCCAAATTGTCTTAAAAATTGCAATATTTTGACAATTTTCCAATTTCTACAAGGAATGAACTCATCGATTCCCCTCCGTGCTGAATTGGTCTGTAGAATTTAAAACATTTTACAATCTCCAGTGGAGCAGGTGACAAGGGATCTGAAGAATTTTACACGGTTGGGTGTAAGATTTTGTGGATGGAAGTTGTGTTATTGTTAAGGACTTTAATAAATTGTACATTTTGGGTGCTATTGACGAGAGAAGTATTGCTGTTTGCTTCACGCGAGTTGTGTTGTTTGCCATGAAGTAAACATCAAGCCTTTCTTTATAGTTTGTAAATGGCTCCAAACTTTCATCAAATTGTTTAAGTTTTGCCATTCTTTATGAAATTAATGAATATTTAATTACTTATCTTAATTTGTCATCAAAGTGACAGATGTCTGACGTTCATCTTTGTCGCCAATGTGGTGTACTGAGTGGTTTCAGTAATTTATTTAATTATTATAGTGTGAAAGATGCTCGCACACTTGTTAACTTATTCTTCAATTACTAAACTCCAAAGCAGAATGCACACATAATTATGTTTAATCACTTCTTCTATACTCTCATTATTCCAACGAATACACAAATTTTCAGATCTCTCTAACACTTGCGTCTATCTCCATATCCGTCCTACTGTCTGTGTCTAAGTCCAACCGTCCATCTTATACCTGTCAGTCTCTCATAAGACACGGTCAAGCTTGTGTCACGTAACCAATCTCTTGGGAGACTACCACCCCCTCCAACTCTCACCGTCCGAAGGTTAACTGTCAATCATGTTTTGTACCTCCCCTAGATAAGACAGTATGGGGTGGTTTACGTAATCTATCACTGGTCACTAATCCCCTACCTGAGTCGCTCTGACTGATCATACATGAAACCCGGTCAGCTTTCGCCCGTCACATTTGCACTCTCGTTGCCTGGGCCAAACCCGCCAGACTTGCCAGACATGGGCTTCTCAAGGGGCGCCAGCCAGACCCATCTCAAGGTCGCTCGCTAATTCCCGACAATAGTTGAGCAAATAAGACATTTAGAATACAAGCAAGATGTTAGCTTTAACCTTAAACGCCATGTTTATTATTCTCTCTACCTGAAGCAACACGTTCATTTACATCTTAATTTTCCGGTGTCTACGTTCCATAATACACTATATGATGTTGAAAAAAATCATATTGAAAATGATAAAAAACATACAAATCATTATTAATTATATGGATTCATTAATGAATTTTGCGCCCCTAAATTTTTTCCTCATTGCATTTGCACGGAAAAACTGAGTGTTAGTGTTAGTCCGGCCCTGTTCACTGTTTACAGACATTGCTTCGATAGAAACCAAATTCAAATAATGGGCACAACAATGAACATAAATATCATTAGTTGAAAGTTTCTTTATTTGAGTTTGAAGGCCACTATTAATTTCAGACATCACAGATGCACCATCGCATGTCTGTCCTCGTCAGAGTGTGATATCAATGTCTCGCTTTTGTATTTCTGTTAAAATCTTCTCAGCAAATGCAGCAACATTGCTGTTTACCACAGTATAAAAGCCTTTTAAATCTTTCCACAACATGTTTTTATTTTAAAACTGAATATAAAGAAACGATCAATTTTAGATATATTAACGGTTTAATCAATAATAAAAGAAAAGAATTAAGCAGATTTAAATTTTCTATCAATTGTCACTGATAATTCAGATATGAGTTATTGAATTAAATCAATTTGCATATCATGACTTAAATAAAGTTCATTTTTCTTTTCAAACTTCAGATGACTGTCCTAAGTGGAATCATATTTGGGAAATAAAGATAATATTCACACAAATTTGAAGTATTTCTACAATTACCATAATTAAAGCAAGAAAGTTCTCTGTTTCCTCTGAATGGCAAACCTTTCTAAAAACAATGTCATGTCTATCATTCGTTTAAATACATACTATATTATTTTCCACTTGGCGACACTCCTGACTGATCAAACCAGATATTACAGTTTCATCATTTGAAATATAATATTTAGCAAGCAAATGCTGTCGTATTGCAGTTTGGTGTTGATTAGAAGTTTTGTGATGAGCAATTTGCTTTCTGCTCCATGATACCTTTTTAGTGTTCATCTAGGGCATCTTTTGGGGGGGGGGGTGCCATTTTATCCCCCCTGTCCTATAGCAAAATCCGCCACTGGGGTGGGGATGGAGATTTTTAAATTTTAGGGTATTTTAGCAACCTGCCCTTTTTGAAGCTACAGTAAACTGCCATTTTTGAAACTACAGAAACAATTCAAGAAAAAATGGTACTCACAGTTCATGTTTCTGAAGCACTACAACCAAACCTAGCCCTAATATGTTTCATTTTGGAAAATTTACCTTTTAAATTTCTGAAACTAAATTAATCTAGCACAAATCAGGGGTGTACACAGTTTCCATTTTTTTTTTACGTGGTCTGAAAAGTCACAAACAGAGCATTTTCGGTAGTTTTTTTCTTCAAATTCTGTGTGACTATTACAATATTTAATATTTGATGACTGGTTATGCTGTGCTGTATAAAAAAAAACAACATACTTTGATCCTTTAATGTACTTCACTTCCCATTTTTTTTTTGTTAAATAATTTGGGACCAGGATTCAGAGTATTGCCAAGGATTACCTTGCCTTGCAGTGATTTGCCTTTTATTAAACGAGCATTTGTTAATTTTTATTTTAGGCTCACACTCATTCATTATTGTTTTTAGATTGTTTTGAATTGATTTCCAAATATCTTCTACTGTGCTCTATTAAAACGATTTGTGTTATAATTATAATTAATTGGGAAACATTTGGAGGTTTGTTGTATTACATTTATTCTAGAGACTAACGAGTATTTTAGTTTTTGTTGTTTTATGATCAGAGAGTTCTGGGTTTAGATACTGTAATAAATTTAGATTCAAAATTCTTGCAGGTTGATATTCATAAGAGTATGTTTGGTTTTTTAAAAACTGTCTTGTCACAAAATTGTTCATAAGGTTTTAAAATGTAATAACCTCAATCTGATCATCATGTTAAATCTTCACTTCAACTGCAATGTATGATTATCACTTATGAATTAGAGCTTAAATTAAATGTTTAATTTATTGAAATTATAAAATTACAAGGCATTCAAGTTTAGCAATCATAGTCTGCTTTTTTTTCTTCAGTGTTTTATTCTCAAAGACATTTGCCATAAAGACAAGTCTGATAAAAGGCATCATATAGTATACTAATAATTTTAAAACAAAAGGTAAAGGTGATAAGACATGGTGACAAATGGACAAGGTCTCGTTGAGAGAACGTAGATCTCTGTAGAACTTTATCCTAATCAAGTCCCCATGACTGTCATTTTGACCATAGATTAGTAGAGGTGTCAGACTCAATAACTCAGCTGCCAAAACTAAAAACACTCTCCGTCAAAATCATTGTCATTTGTTTTTTTTGTTTTTTTCATTATCCCATTTTGAACTCATTTGCTTCAACAAAATCATAGAATTAATTACTTCATTTTTAAACATGTTACTGTTTAACCATTACATTTACTGTTTAACCATTACATTTACATTTTAACCATTACATTTACATTATATTTATCTGTAGAGGGCCTTAATGAAATTTCACAAAACTCTTAGACAGATTTTTAGGTAAATTATACTGTATAAGTATAATTTGAACATTAATACATTCATAATAACTGGAATAATATATTCATAATAACTGACAAACTTGAGATAAAAACAAATGTAAATAATTACAAATTTAAAAAAAATCACTGTTATTAGTAATTGTGAGTGTAATTACTATCCTTGAATTGCACTTTTTCGCATTTCTTCATGAAATGTTTATTTTCAATGTAAAGAGAAAATACTGAATAGCAGATGACATTCTTATGAATACATTGTCATGGGAAACAGCATATAGTACCTCTACTCAATACGGTATACATTTTTCCTCCAAGTAATGGCCAATCTGAATTATAATGCACTTGTACTGTGTCAGTATTTAAACTAGGATGCTTTAAAAATCAGACTATAACTGCAATTTTAAGGGTCTGCTTTATTAAATTGTGTTTTCAGTAGGGCTGTGGAAATTAACGATTTATTTCTCGATTAATGGGTAAAATAAAATAGAGATTAAAATGAAAGATTATGTTCAAAATTTTTTAGGGCTGTTAACGATTAATTTAAATTTAATCGTTAACTTTTGAAAACTTATGAATAATTAATCGATAATTTTGATTGAAGTTAAATATAAGATGGATGACGTCATTAAACTGAAAATTTCAAGGGAAATAAACAAAAACAGGCAATTGACATGTTTGATTTAAATATAAGTAGTTCAATATAATGTCAATAAATTTAAATTTTGCTATTGTTAATAAAGTAAAAACAATGTTTAAATTTTTATATCACTTTCCTGATAAAATAGCTTATTTTAAAGTTTACACTTTAAAAATCTTTGTTTTAAATGGAGAATTTTGTAGGAAAAAAAGCAAAATATTATTAATAATGTATAAATAAATCGGTACAGTTATGTACTATGTGTATGTGAATGTTAATCACTAAAGTAATTTTAATTGATAAAATATTTTACCGATTAATCGAGAAATTAATCGATAATTTCGGCAGCCCTAAAATTTTTTTTTTCGATTAATGCATAATTATTAATACTAATTGTGTTTTTTTTTTCACATACTATCTTCTCCAGAATTTATTATAATAATAAACACTGGGGATAATCGAGAAATTAATCATTGACTTCTGGAGCCCAAGTTATTATATGTAGAATGTCATAAAAATTTGATGAAACTAATTTATTAGTATAAGGCATTAAAGACTTGGACTTATTGTTTTTGTCACCTTGCCGTTTTGTCATGTAACCTCAAAATACATACAGGAGAGAGCAAAAATACTTAATCTTTAGCTTTTTAGGACTGTCAAAAAAAGTATATTTAGTAAATAAAACATTGTCAAATATATAAAAGCGTTCCTGGCTGTTTTTTTTTAAAATTTTTAATACAGTCACTGTTTTGTCTTGGTGGTATAAAACTATGCCTGCAATGCAAGTTGTTATATTATCGGCTAATTGTTGGTTGCGAATGCAAGTTTGGATCATTTTAATCTCATTTATTGTTAATATTGATGGTAATACACTTTTTTTAGAATCAATGTCGGGTCCATTGCTGCAAATAGGTCCTTTTATAAACTTAACTTTGTCTATTTTATTTGTATCCAAATTTGTTTCTTTGATATTTTGTCTGTTGTATAGAACTACAGCTGACCACTGGGATTGGTCATCACATAAATCCAGGCCAGCATTTTCCTCTACAGACAAGAGATGGTCAGGAACCTTAAAAATTATAACTCCACTGGGTCTATTTTGCTTTCTAAAAGCCCACCGTTTAGCCATTTTAAAGTCATCTGTCAGGTAAAATCCATTTTGATTAGAAAAGTCCATTTTTTGCCCCCCTTGTGTTAGCTTGATTCCTGTCTTCAAAATGCTGTGTATACTGTTTGAATGTTTTGTTCCATGGAACAGCAACTGATTGTTCTGACTATTGAACTTTTCTCTTATAGAATCTGCAGTGACCAAATTATTGATGTCATCATCATTAAATTTAATAATTTGAATAGGAACTTTTAGTAGGCTTTTGTTAGTCTTTGCCCCTAAAGTAACCTCTGCTTGGAACCAGCTTTCTACTGGCTCGTTTGAATAAAATGGAATGTTCGGAATCAAGTTTGGTATAGGTTGGCTTAAGAAATTAAAATTCTGAATCTTATCCATCACAAAATTTATATCTGTACAGATTTGGTCTGCACTATCTTCAAAATGCTCCCCTCTATTTAATCCTAAGACTTGCCAGTCATCTCTTACTCTCCACAGAATGTTAGAAAAGTCTCCTCTCATATGATCCTAAAATGAATAAACAAATTATAAAATTGAATTCTATTTAGTAATTGTGTATTAAAGTTTTAATCTTTGCTTTAATAAAAATATGTTTTAATAATATGTAAATTAAGTTTGTTTCACAGAAAGTATTCTATATAAATAATTGCTATGTTCTGAAAATTCCATACCATCTTTTTAGGTTCCCTGCTTTGTCTAAATTCTTCCGTCAACCTGAGCCATTCTGAAAACAAAACAGTGGCAGATATATCTTTTTAAAAAGTGTTATTTCAATATTAAAGGAAATAGCATTTTCCACCATTAGGAAGTTTCTAATTTACTACTGTTTTGCATATTAATATTTTAAAAATAATGTAATTCAGTTTAAATCCTCTTTTGATCTTATATTTATAGAAGCAGAGAAACTATTGTAATAGGACATTAATTCTGAAATTAATTTTTAAAAAATAAGATCTTACTTGAATACCAAGGTGGTTTATTTATATATTTATAAGTACCCAAAGAAAATCATTCAAGAAAATTTTTGAGTAAAGATGGTTTATTCAAAAAAATTATTTTAAAAATCATTTATGTAAGAATATACCAATATTAAGTATCCATAACCAATGCGGGAAATGGTGTAAGAGATTTCAGCTTTAAAAAGTATAATTGCAAGATAGTGTCTGGAAATGAGGCGAAGAAAGAATTTAATCACACAGTATTCGGTGTAACAATTTGGGTATTAATATTATTTATCCATTTTCATGTACATGTATTTAGATGCTTCAATGGGTAATTTGAATGTTTATACAGTTGCGTCGCTAAGGAGTTTCGGTGGGGCCCAGGTCAGCCATTCCACAATAACATAAACAGCAACAGAATTTTTTCAAATTGTACTAACATAGGAAAATTATACATTTTTTGAAAGATTACATTCTACCCTGCACAGGGCCGCGGTGGTCTAAGTAGTAGCGCTTTAGACTGCTGAACGGTGGGAAGAACTCTAGTCACGAGTTCAAACCACGTTACTGGAAAGGCCCACGGGGCATTGTGCTAGCCACACAATCCCCTGCTCGTTAGTGGTGGCTTAATAACTTGTGAACGCTACTTACTTGCCCTAGAGTCCGTCATGGACTGAAAAGGGGTTGTTTTTTGTATGGGCATAGTATAATATGTACTGTTGGAATGATTGTATATTTGTGACAATTTATTTCAGTTATTCAATTATTATTGTAAAATATGTTATAATTGTTGGTCTGCTTTACCCTTTTAGTTTGAAAAATGCTGTTATCTGCCAAAGAAAGGCAACAGAGAAACTTAAAAGTGACCCTTTAAGAGTTCATTTGACACAAAGCTAAGCATGTGAAGATATGAAGAAATAACGGCTATTCCAATGTTATAAGGAGGAAAAAAATGAAAACCAAAGAGAGAAATAAGCCAATTGATAAAAGGAGGGAGAAGGAGTTACTTAGAAAAGAGCATACAGGGAGAAAATATTGTAAGAGATGACAGCAGCAGGATAGCAACTGTCAAAGGTGATGTTGTCACCGAAGCCCCGTCTCAGCCTGAGGCTGAAGTTCTGCATTGCCGGACAGACTGATGCTGTTGTTCTTTGAGGAAAAAGTTACAACACAGTTCATATTTACATGGCTTAAGTAGAGAAGGAAAAAGTGTGTGTGAAGTATATGCATAAATCAGGAAACCTGTACTGTGGCCCTGCCAGCTCAGATGAGTCGTGGCAGCCAATGAGAGAAGTGCTCTATGCCAACGCTAGAGTTTGCCAGTAACAGAGGACACTTGGCATTTTCAACAGAATCTTTTGGGATTGTCAAAAACAAAGCATTGTTTTTACCTGACATTACAACTGTCTTCTTCAAATAAATATTGAACTAGCTTTTTATAATGTGTATAATTGTACCTACTCAAGTACAACCATATTATTTTTTACTCTTTATTTTTCATTACACATGGTTCTAAATTATAATCGTTGGTAGTCTTCTATAGTAGATGTTGTTTTGAAGTGTCTGTGATGTATAATTTATGAGTAATTTATGGTGATTCTTGGATCAGTTTGATTGTGTCCCGTGTGTCACAGTATGAAATCAATCACCATATTTATTAGAGTAGGCAGAGTTCAAATTTTATATGACTGATATACATTATACACTCACAAGGGTACTTCAAATTAATAATAATTTTAAATCTAAGTATGCGATAGATTATCACAATTATAACTTAGTTGCATACCCTCAAATGCATGTCCATTTTGTGTCCTGTCACGCTTATTTCTTTCAATAGAAAGTTAGGAAAAGTGGCTAGTCAGCAAATGTTTTTTATTGGGTTATAAACTAAATCTGCTAGTATTTGTATGTATCATAATCAATGCAAATATTCTATTACTTCTTTGGATATTTCAATTTTAAGTTCTTTACCTGTCCCGTGAGTCAAGGTGGAATGGCTGAGGGGACACCATTAGGGGGGTTACAACAAAGTCTCAAATTTTACTGAGTTCCATTTTATGTCAGAAAAAAATTTTTTTTTTTTTTTACTCTAGAAAGAAATTAAGAAATGCAATTAAAATATGTTGAACTCTGAATAAACCTTTTATTTAAAAATATCAGTTAACTTGCAATAATAAAACAGTTCCAACAGACAAACAAAATAAAAACAAATTAGAAAAAAAAGAAAAGCAACGGCTACACCAGAGAGATCTTTAAAAAGGCTATCCATGAAAGAGGTGGTGTCTTCTGTTTTAAAAGATATCAAGCAAACTTGAGCTTTGAAGTATTGACATGGACAAATTCCACTCCCTCTTCCCTCCTCCACTAAAAAAATGAAAAGATGGGTTTTCTTTGTTTAGAGGAAAATTTTAAATTCAATATCTTTGAGTTAATATTTTTTTATTTATATTTTTTTAAGGCGTGCAAGCATAGATATGCATGTTTATATATATAGGTAGTCCTCCGGTTCGTAGGTCCCATCCCCGCCAATGTACCATTTAAGTTGCGCTGCCAAGCAGCTATCTAGCAGATGCCGCGCATCAGTTTTGAGTTACTGTGCAGCTAATTTCAATTGGGAAAACGTCAGATTTTCTGTGCCTTTGCCAGAAAAGTGATTTGCAACTTTATTTCTTATTCTACCTGGGGAAATCCCAGCTTTTTTAAAAATTCAATAAAGAAAACATGTTAAATCTTATCATATATGTTACAGACGCATATTCTAGTATAGGTCTCACCAGGGTGAGGTAGCATTTTAGTTTTATATCCTTGTTGCATTTGTAAGAGTTTCTTTTTATAAGCCTAAGGTTTTGTTTGATTTTTAATAACTTCATTGACATAGGGATTCCAAGATAGTTTCTCATTTATTATGACTCCTAAGTATTTTGCATCTTTAGTTTGGGTTAGTTCTTTTCCATGAATGAAGTATTTTGAATTTATTTGTTTCTTTTTCTTTGTTTCTTTTAGCAGTTGAAATTTTTTCTGGGTGGAAGGACATACTCCAGTTAGTTTCCCATTTTATTAATTCATCTAAGTCTTTTTGTAAAATTTTGCTATCTTGTTCTGACTTGATTGTTCTATAGATTATACAATCATCAGCAAATAACCTAACTTTAGTTCCTTTTGAGATATTGTTGGGTAAATCATTTATATAAATTAAAAATAGTAAGGGATCTAGGAAAGTTCCTTGTGGAACTCCTGAGTTAACGTTTATTGGTGTAGATTTAGATCCATTAATTATTACAGTTTGCTCCCTACCCAATAGGAAATCTTGGATCCAGTGATGTAAGGGACCGGAGATTCCAAAGTACAATGTATTTAAATTTTTTAAGTAAACTAAGGTGGTGAACTTTGTCAAATGCTTTTGAGAAGTCTAGTAATATTGTATCTATTTGATCATTATTATCAAAGCCTTTTGATAGTTCATCTATTAGACTTATTAGTTGTGTTTCACATGATCTGTTCTTTCTAAAGCCATGTTGGTGTGGGCATGGGGCATTATATTTGTCATGGTGGTTAACTATTCTGCTATATATTATGTGTTCCAGTAATTTACAGGTGATACTAGTAAGTGATACAGGTCTGTAATTACCAGGGTCGGACTTATCACCTTTCTTAAAGAATGGTGTTACATTTGCTAATTTCCAATCCTGGGGCACTTTACCCTGGTTTAGAGTAGAGAGGCTTGAAAAAGAACTACAAGATTTGGGGGCAGTTTATTGCTTAATTCTTTTAATAACCTTGCAGGCAATTCATCTTGGCCAGTAGCTTTGTTTATTTTTTAGTTTTTTTAGGAGATAATGTATACCTATCTCATCTACAGTTATGTTACCTATTTCTTCCATTTTATTTAAATTTATTGAAATTTCCTTGTCGCCTGAGGTAGAAAATGATGATGCAAAATATGTGTTAAGGATATTAGCTTTAGTCTCATTATCATTATAGGTTTTATTATTTGAGCCTTTTAGTGTGGCTATACCTGAAGCCTCCTTTTTTTTTTGATTTGATAAAAGACCATAAGTTTTTATTGTTATCTTTAGTTAACACATTATTTATATAATCATTTTGGAGGTTACGGCTAAGTTTTTGTGTCAAGTGTTTAATTTTTAAGTCTTTTTTGTTTATCCTTTCTAAATTGGTAGCCTTAAATGTCCAGAATGTATCTCTCACACATGGCAAATAGGCTTTAACAACATCATTCAATGCTTGAGTCTAAAGTTAATACCTGAAAAATATAATCACTCCCTTAAAAAAATAAAAATTATTGACAATGGTGACTGGCCTTGTATCAGAACAAAGACTTTGATATCACTCATTGACAACTAAATAAAAAGCCAGTTAGATATTTCAATCTAAACAATGGGAGTTGTGTTGGGGGGGACAATGTGGTGAAAAAGGGTTTTTAAATAACTCAGTTTGCCCTGGACACCAGGAGCAGGATTTTTTTTAGAAGACACTGAAGCCAGATAACTTTTAATGCACTTTGCTTTAAAAGCATTGTTGAGAAACATACAGGCACTGACAGAATAATGTAAAGAACAAGTATGTTTGTATAATGACCCCTGTCGAGAAGGGGTGACCTCTACGCAGTTCAACAGATGAGTAGGGTGTGGAGCAGATCACGACCTGAAACTGACAACTCCTGTTAGGTGTTAGGTGCTAGTCACATGATTACAGTCGCTCTATGGATCTTAGGCAGATCATTTAGATGCAATGCTGATGATGAAAACCCGTTGAGTGTCAGGTTACTCCGAAGCGACCGTTTCGTCCCCCTCAATTAACTAGCAAAGCCACTTAGCGGTGCCCGTTTAGGGCCAGGAGCGCCAGCACGGATAAGCAAAAGGTACCGCTAGGAAACGCATTGGACGCCAGCTCTGAGGAAACCTTCCAGGGGGGGTTAAACCCTAGGTTGGGCTGTAAAGATCCCCGAATTACAGCGGTCCAAACTATTGAGACTTGTAAGCTTTGCCGGGGTGGCGCCGAAGTGATAGCGAGTCAGGTAAGGAAAATTTCCCCCCCCCCTCCCTCGGGAGGTCAAATTAGTGGGATGCGTTTTCGACCTAGTGTCCTGGACGTCCAGGTGGCTGTTTCTAGAAGTGACCGCTCCAGGGGGGCTCCTCAGCTTTTATGTCCCTTAGGGGGCCAGAGAGAAAGGGGGTTTTCCATGAAACCCCTGAAGATCGCAGACTCGGGACTGCTGACATCTTCAACATGTAGGATTTTCAGTATAATGACCCATAGTCAAATATTGTTTAAAGAAGTTCAGAGACCCACAGTTTGGAACTGTTCCTTAGTGTCATTCATGAAGTAGTTGGAGAACTTGCCAAATTCAGCAAGCTGTTACAAAGGAAAAATCCAACAACCATGGAGGCATACCAGTTTGTTAAAGGAAGGATCAATGACCTAAGAGGACAAAACCTTGGTGAATATGTTCATTGGTCTGCAGAGGTTGCTAAAAGGATTTCATGCTGTAAGTCACTGTAAGGATGAAAACGAGTCCCATCCTCAAATTTGTTGAATGTCTGAGTTGGTACATGGACTTCAGTTTTCTTAAAAGCGACTGTATGCTATGGCAAATATTTGAGTTGTAAGCAATAGTTGACACTTCAAATTTTAATTTTGTACAAGAAGAACTGGTTCCCTAGTTTTTTAAATATAAAGCATTCTGTTAAACTTTGCACACAAGGTCTTTTTAAATTTAGCATAATAACCGGCAAACCTTAAAGAGAACATTGATCCCCACTTAGCTGTTTCGTGGTTATGAACACTCTCCCATAAAGAATAATATGATGCGTTATTCCATATGTTATTGACCGCTTTTATGTTTTGGGTGCGCGATGGAAAGGGTAGGCTTTGTTGTGTTGTAGTAGGGTGAGGAAGATGCTTAGTAGTTATTTTTGATATATACGCTATTTTGGTAATTTGTGCCTCTCTTTCTCTGTTTTACCTTTTTTAAAAAACCTTTTTTCATGTGGTAAGGAATTTTTATCTTTTAAAAATACTTCACTAGAGGGGAGTGATAGGTGCTGATCTCACCGGGTGACAAAAATATGCAATTATGTATATTCCCTTTATTTGGTACTGGAAAACTGGGAGGAGTTTTATGGATTAGGGGACGTGCATAAATGACATAAGGTGCCTAGGGGGAATGGTGTCACGCATCTGGTGATGTGACGATAGGGAGGGGTGTGTTTAAAAAATGTGACGTCACATCAAAAACTTTAAATAAAAGTTCCACTTAAATATTTATTTAATGATGTTTTCAATTGCTTCACGCGGGTTACAATATTAGAGTGCAGACTTACACTAACTACATATTAAAATGACAAAAAATAATTTGCCACATACATGACAGGTGTGGCAAAGCTTTGTGACATATTATCAGAAAATAGGGGCGGTAGGTCTAAGTTTTTGTAACAAAGTATGACACGGGGGAGGGTGGGGTAAAATCAGCAACATGGCGTGACGTCATTCATTGATGCCCCCATAAGTCATGAAGGGTTAACACCATGAGCTACCTGTCTTGGTTGCCCCAACCCTAGCGATGTCTATGTGCTTATATTAGATTTCAAAATTATGAAACATTAAAAAAAGAAATATTATTTCATTGGAATTATATTGTGAGGATTTTACAAGTTATTGAATTTTCTTTAATTTGCATGGTCCACTTTTAAAATCCTTAATATTCAATTTATATTCTATTTATATTTGTCGAATTAAAATTGGAAGCAAAAATAATACAATAGATTTTTGAACTGTGTAAAGCAGGGGTGGATTAAAACTGCACGGGGCCCTGGGCTGCAACCAAACGGGGGCCCTATCCAGCCAGCGTCCCTTAAAATAAAATGAATATCAGTTAATATAATACTATAACTAAATATTTATTTTAAAAAAAAAATAAACGTACACGAAGAAATAACTGAAGTGTTTGCGGTATGTTAAATAAAATTGAGTGTGAAAAGAAAAATGTAATTTTCCACTCAGCCCTCCCTCCCCTTAATCTGCCATAAATGTAAATGGTATTTTAATGTATTCTGTATTTTTTGTAAAAAAATTTTTTATTGAATTATTAATCATTCTTGAGTAGCTATCCAATATAAAGAAGAAAAAAATTTCACACTGACAAATGATAATGAACTTAATGATTTCAGCATTTTTGATGCCATAAATAAATATAAAAAATAAGTTTAAATATTTGTGTATCATTTCATGCCACTTTTTAAAAGCTATTTTAATGGGGTTAAGCATTAATAAGATTTCTCTCATTTCATTTTTTTATAATTAGATTCATCTGAGAACATTTTGAAATGCCTTCGGCTCAATAGTGTCTTGCCAAGCATTTTTTATAATTTTTTTAAAAACTTCAATTTTTGAAAATTTAATGGGGTGGGTATCTTTGAACTTATTTTAATGGATGTAAATGTACTTCAATGCTATTGATTCACATTACTCATTGTTCCTGTTAAAATTACCTTTAATTTGATGTATGGTATGTTTATTTATGTCAGTTGCATACATTTATATGAATTTTTTAAACTGTGCATTTTACACTTTACCGGTCGGAAAATAAAAATGAAAAAAAATTGATGTTTTCAATTTTTAAATATTTGTTTACTTTTGAATGAATCAATGTAGAGGCTTCAAAAAAATTGGGCTTATTAATTATAAACTTTGTTGTAACTTTACCAATTTCTAGACATCTCAGTAAATTATGTTAGAAAATACCAGTCTTTGAAAATGACCTTTTTTGAAATGTGAAAAAATGCAGATTTTGGCCTTTTTAAAAAAAATTTCAAAATAGCATAACTTTTTTGTTTTTTAAGATAACTCGGTAATTTTTTTTCCCAATGTCTTAGAATAAAAAGTACTAAAAAATGAAATACACCAAAAACATAATATAGTAGATCCAATACTATTTTATAAATTCTATTTATTTACAGGTTGATGACACATGAATATTGTAGAATTTTACAGAAGAATAACATTGGAAAATGAATATGTAAAGGAGTAGTGTGACTTCTGGCATTTACAAAATGAACTTTAAAATATTTGCTTTCCTTCAATTAATTAATGATAAAGCAAACCCATGCATAACATTACATAAGGCAACAAGGATGAAGGGACATTTCTTATAAAGTTCCTCCATAACGCTATATAATATACATGGTGCTGAGGATGGTGGTAAATTACTTTAAAAAATTCCTCTGGAATGCTACACATGGGGGTGAGGATAAAGTTAAAGTTCTTCAATAAATCACTTGATGATGAGGATACTAAATAGTTCTAAAATTCTTCCATATCATCATACTGATTGCAAGTATATTTCTGCTAACATTTGTATCGAAGTGGATAAATAAAATTGAAAAAAGTATCAGTATATCAAAGTTACAGGAATATGATGAAAGTTGACCTTTCTCCAACCACAAGGAAAGACTGGAGACATATCTCATGGCAAGTGATACTACAGCTGTGAAGCAGATAGATGAATATATGTAAACATTGTATGAGTGAGTCTGACAGGATATTAAACAACAAACGTTTCGTCAAATAAAGACAGTGACTCAAGTATAAATCAACAGAAAAATATAGTAATGCTGGTTATCTATCAAGGTTGCCTTTAGCAGACACAGTTGAAATAACAGACTTTGATGGTCGCTACTACTCAGAAATTTTTGACTATTCTCCAATAAGTACTTTTTTTGCTACAAATATCAGGAAAGAGACAGATCGAGATAAATTATCATCTCAGATCTCTAGATATATAAATGAATATTCTTAGCCAGAAAATGCTTATGGATTAAATTCATTTTCTTAGAAGAAAGCATGAATTATGATGAATTATCAATGCAACAAGGGAGCATAAGGCATAATGTGAGGTAATTAGAGTAGTTATTCCTTGGAAACTAAAAACCAAAGCATAAAGAAAATCTTTGCAGAGTAAAAATGAAATCTGTTGCAAGACAAACCATGTGGTGGCCTAAAATGGACAAAGACATAGAAGGAATCACAAAGAAATGTTCAGGTTGTGCAAAACAATTATCAAATCCGGCACAAGCTACACTTCATCAGTGGGACAGGCCTCACAAACCATGGCGAAGAGTGCATGTGGACTACGCAGGACCATTTTTTAAAACTATGTTTTTAGTGGTGATAGATGCACACACTAATGATCCTATGTGGTAGAAAATCAGCAATCCAGAGCATGCACTCTTGATGAGCTTCCCAGAAAAACGCCTCAGCTCTCTGACCCCCGAGGGGACATAAAAGCCTAGAAGCCCCCCGGGGCAGTCGCTTCTGAAGGGCGTCCAGGACACTAGGTCAAAAACACCTGTCACTAAGTTGACCTCATAAGGAGGGGTGGAATTTTCCCTACTTTGACTCGCTACACCTTCTACGCCATACAGGCAAAGCATACAAGTCTTTATGGTTAGGACCGCCACAATGCTATCATCAATGACCTACCTAGGGTGTAACCCCCACTGGAAGAGTTCCTCAGAGCTTGCATCCACTGTGTTCTTTGCTGTTCCTTTTGCTAATCTGTACTGGCCCTAAATTGGCATCGCTCAGTAGCAATGCTAGTAAATTGAGGGAGACGAAACGGTCCTTTCCGAATAACATGATCCCTTGGGTACTTTGGATTTCATCATTACATCTAAATGCTTTGGCAAAGATCCATACACAGACTGTAATCATATGTGACTAGCACCTAACACCTAACATATTGGACTTTGACATTGCCTGCCAAGAGTTGTCAGTTTTGGGTCACGGTCAACTCCACAACCTTACTCGTCCGTCAAGCCCTGTAGAGGCCACCCCTTCTTGACACAATAAATACGCTGATATAATACCTACTAGTTCTACTACATCATCAACTATGATTGATTTACTCAGAACAATTCTTGCAAGATTTGGATTACCCAAACACTTTGTTAGTGATAATGGACCACAATTTATATCTGAAGATTTCAACAGATATGTCACTAATAATGGTATTAAACATTACCAGCTCACCATATAAACATTCCATAAATGTACTTGCTCAAAGATTAGTACAAAGTTTTAAACCTGCAACGAAAGCAACTGCAAGTGACTCTGGAAATATTGTCACTAAATTAGCTAGATTTCTAATTGCTTATCCCAGTGTTCAGCATAATACTATTTGCGAATCACCTGCTCAATTCAAGTTTGGCAGACAAATTCGCATCAGTACTTCATTAGTCAAACCAAGTGTTGACGAAGCTGTATTCAAACGGCAAGCTTAGCAACAGATTCCGCAAAGAATGTAACAAGTTTGCCTAATTCATCTGTTTCTAACAATAAAACTGATACATCAGCAGTTATTGAACCTATGATTCAAACCACATCAGAACTGTTAAGTTCTGAAAATGTGCTAAAAAGTTCAAAAGACCATCAAAGCCTACCCAAATACTTATGAAATATAATATATTGTGTGTTTGAATCTACAAATGAATGTTAATAATGTCAAAATTTTAACTAATTTTGACATTTTTTGTGAGGAGACATAATGTTGGATATAACAGAAGAATACTAGAAGGTAAATATATGTAAATGAGTAGTGCAACTTCCGGTACTTAGAATACACATTTCAAAACCTGATGCTTGATAAAAGCTTTCAGTTTCAGGAATTTATAACTATGCCACACAATGTAACAAAAGACTACCTCACAAAATAAATTAAATTATAAAAAAAAATTCACAATTTTTTGGGATAACGCACATTAATTTTCAAAACCATCCTTTAAAGTATTTGATCACACTTAGTAAGTTATAAATGAATTACTATTGACTTAGTTACTTTTAGAAATTCCTAGTCCTGCCCTTGCAAAAATTAAATAACTTGACTACCTCAACTACCTGGCTAAATTATTTAACTGGCCTGAGTATAGACGAAGCACCTTGTTGATTAATCTACTTTAAAAAAGTTATAAAGTTTTTTTTTTAATTAAAAGACATGCAGGAATCCAAAGTTTAAGGACTCTATAAATAGCATTTGCTTGCTGTAACCATTCTTGTTTAACAGTAAATCAGTAAATGTCACCAATTGCAAATGTATATATTTAAAATATAAAAATGTGATAGTGATAAGCTCCTAGCTGACATTTTTAATTATCTGGAGCAGTAATTAAGGAAAATTATAATAGAAAAAAACTTTCAGATGTTAAAATATTAAATTTCAGTTTAAGTTTAAAAACGAATGTAGTCAGAATTACCTTAACTACAAAAGAATGGGAAAAAAATCAGTAATGCTAATGATGATGCCTCAGTCTATTGAATTGAAAAGGGCACTGAGCAGAAAACAATTTATTCATAAAATGTTTGTTTTACTTTAAACCAGGGCTGAGGAAATTAACAATTAATTTTTTTAATAACATAGGGATTAAAATTAAAGAAAATATTTTAAAAATTTTTTTAAAGGGTGAACTTTAAAATTAGCAGTTTTTATAAGGAAAATGATATAAAAAATAAACATTGTTTTTACCTAGTTAATGATAACAAAATTAAAATTTATTGACATTAAATTGAACTACATATTAAAAAAAAAATAAAAAAAATTAAATACTAAAGTTATGGGCATTTTATGAAATTTTCAATGACGTCATACATCTTATTTTCGGCTTTAATCAAAATTATCGATTAATTAATCGGTAATTTTTCAAAAGTGAACGATTAAATTTAAATTAATCTGTAACAGCCCTACTTAGGGCTGTTATCGATTAATTTAAATTTAATAGTTAACTTTAGAAAAATTACCGAATAATTAATCAATAATTTTGTTATAGCTAAAAATAAGAAGTATGATGTCATCAAACAGAAAATTTCAAGGGAAGTAACAAAAAAGCTTTAACGTTTAAACTTTAAAAAAAATCTTTTTTTTTAATGGAGAAGTTTGTACGTAAAAAAAAAGGCAAACTATTATTAATAATAAATAATTAAATTATTTATTAGTAAAACCCACAACATCTTATAACACGTTTTCTTCAATTTTAATCGCTATTTTATCGATTAAACAATGTTTAATCAATAAAATCTTTTACCGATTAATCGAGAAATTAATCAATAATTTCCGCAGCCCTAATATATATATATATAAGTATTTTCAAATACATTTTCAAATGGTTGTGGCAATCTTGCAATCAAACTCATGGACATTGTTCATTTATAGGACATCTGGAGACCACAAGAATTGGGTTTATTTATAGAATTAAGACAAGTCATTCTCTCATTTTATAACTGTTGGTACTTTAAGAAACTGACTAATTTTATTTCTTTTACTTTTATTGATTGTAAATCCACTAAAAAAAATTGTTAACGTCAAATTATTAGCATTATGTCTGAAGTCTTTGAGTGAAGTTATTACAGTTTTTTTTAATAGATTTTAAAAAGACAAAAAAATTTGTGAAAGAAATGTACATATTTTTGAAGCTGTATCTATTTTATTTTATTTTTGGGATTCTGAGACTCATTGAAATAAGATTAACTTAGATGTGTCCGATTCAAAACAAATTCATGGTCACTGTGTAGTGACAAACTAAAAACTGTATTATAAATATGGTGCTTATAATGAAACAGCAACTGTAAGGGAGATTATTTCTGATGTTTTGAGTATAATCATAAACAAATGAAGCGAGAAGAATGGATAAGCATTTACATGCTTCTCTGCAGACACATGCATTCTCTCTGCTCCTGAGACATGCACTAAAACATTTGGCAAAAGGTCGTTCTCTTTTTGTGCAGCCAAACAATGGAATTCTTATCATTACATATCAGTAGTATTCAAACAAATAAGTCCTTCAAGACTGCACTTAAGAAACATCTTTTAAAAATGTTCAAAATTAATGAAACCACATTTCTTTTAATGATTAATTTAGCTTATTGTGTTATGTACTGTAATTAATGTTGTTATGATATGAATGGTAATTTATTATTTTTATGTATGTAATTATTACCTTAATGTAAAGTGCTGTGAGCTAAATTCCTTACTGGGATACAGCGCTATTATTAATATATTATTAATTAATTATTATTATTAATTCCTACTTTTAAAAACAACACAAAACTGCTTGTGTGGATTACTGAATCTAAAACTACTGATTGTAATGTTAAATATAAATTATAAAGGCAAGATGTTAATGGCCATGGTATCTTACAATGTACTGTCTCATCGTTAACTTACTGCCACATATTGGGCTATTGTAAATGGATCTAGATTTAAATATTTTGAAGTTTATAGATTTTTAAAATGTATGAATGGATATTTTGGAAAAATTAGTCAAAGCTCCTAACTATTTGATCAAGAATTTAATGTTTTTCAAAATGCTCCCCCCACCTTCCACTCCCCGCTATGATTCTTAGGAATGTGATGCAGAGCCTGTCTTTATTCTTAATTTTGTTATGTAAATGGTTGGTAAAAATTGTCAAGAAGATTTAGTTACAGCTAATTGATTTCCTTGATAAAGTTTATTTTGAAATGGAAGCATGAAAATGTGTATGTGTTTGTTCTTGCATATGGAGTAAGAAAAGTAATTTTATACCTTAGTCAATTAGCGGGTTGTATTTAGCGGGTTGTATTAGATTATTGCTGTGATGATATTCCAATTAAGAATAATTGCTTTATGACTTTATGTATCATTATTGTTTTGTTTTTTGTACTACTATCCTCTAGTGTTTTATGATTTAACTTATGGTGTTGGTCTTGTCAATTTTGAATATTTTCAAATAATTGAATCTTACACCCTTTTTAAAAATTTGTCCTACTACTTCTAGTTTATCAAAATTGTTTTGATGGATGGATTCCATACAGAATATAGGTCTACATATATTCTATTAGAGGTCTCAACAGTAGAAAAACTTGAAATTTTCGTGAATTGTTATCTTTATTAGCTAAATTAATATGATTCCACTTTAGACAGTAATCTAAAGTTTGAAAAGAAAAATGAACTTTAAGTTATGATGTGCAAATTGATTTAATTCAATCACTTGCATCTGAATTATCGGGGATAATTAATAAAGAAGGTAATTCTGCACAATTCTTTTCTTTTGCTATTGATTAAACCGTTGATGTATCTAAAATTGATCAGAATGTATCTAAATCTAAAAATGATCAGATATCAGTTTCTTTACTTCAGTTTTAATATCAGGACATGCTGTAGAAAGATTTATAGGTTTTTATACAGGCCTGGATTAACCATTAGACAAACAAGGCACGTGCCCAAGGCACCAAGCATTTGGGGGCACTACAAGTCCTCAAGAAAAATGTGTAAATTTTCTCAGTAGCCATGCGTAATGGACATGACATTAGCCAATTGCAAATGTAAAATTGAGTCGCCCATTATTGTTAAGTCTCATCCTCAGATTATAAAAGTGTTATAATGTTTATATTTTTACAAGAAGACAAGTCACAGAACGGTGACACCAGAAGAGGAGCAGAAAACATAGCAAAGACGATAGAAGAATTAGAATTTTCTCGCATGCTTGTCTTTTGGGAAGAAGCGTTACATTTTCACAGCGTCAGTCAAGCTCTACAAAATGAGCACGTGAACTTGAATAAGTGTGCTGATTTGTATTCTTCACTAGCAGATCACTTGCCTGAATCAAGGAATGAATTCGAAAGGTTTGAAGAAGCTGCAAAAGAAATAGCACCAGGTCAACTTTGACCTGAAATCGTAAAAGGAAGTGTTGATTGATGGTGATACCCCTGAGGTATCTCTGAATGTCAGAGAAAAATTTCATAAATATACTTTCTATGCCATTGTTTACAAAATTGAGGTAGAGAAGAGAAGACAAGGACGGGTATATAATGATATAGCAGTTTCATTTTCTTGTTTGGTTGATGTACCATAAACGTCTCAGTGTTTTCAAGGACTAATAAATTCTTATCCTGAAGATCTGTACAATAATTTACATACTGAACTATGAAAGTTCCACTCATACTCATATATTCGTAACAAGTTTCTTGCATCAAAATCACAATACAACGCGTCCAGTCATGCTGAATTATACAAAGTGATAGAGACAACATCAAGTGTGATTTTCCAAATGTAAAAATCGCCTTGCGCATATAAAATTAATGGTTACACCGTATAAAAAATCAAAGTAGATGAAACAAGAAATGGTTTCTTCTCACTGCTGATGAATGAGGCAGACTTGTGCACAATTAACGCTACTGATGTACTCAAAAAACATCACCAGATGTAAATCTGTGTGCGCATAATATTGAACATACCAGAGGTCAGTGGAGGATCGGGGCCAAAGGCAGAAGGGGCACCCATGTGGGTTTGTGCTTAGGGCAACAATATGGCTTTATCAGGCCATGCTTTTATACTTTTAAGAACAGCAATGTTGCCGCATTTGGTGAGAAGATTTTAAAGGAACTACAAATTACAAAAGGGAAACATTTATATCACACTCTGTCGAGGACAGACATACGATAGCACATCTGTGATGTCTGGAATTAAGAGTGGTATTCAAACTCAAATAAAGAAACTTTCACCCAATACCATCTATGTGGATTGTTGTGCCCATGTTTTGAATTTGGTCACAATTGAAAATTTAAAGATAAGCGAATTGCAAAAAAGAAAAGTATGGCAGGCGAACTTAGCAGAGATGAAAGGGCTGATGATCAAACTACAAGCTTTAAATCTGAAAAGTACTTTACTATCTTGGATACACTTTAACAGAAATAGATGATCGATTTAATGACTTTCGGGGAACAGTTATTTATTTCTATTGTAATGATCCATCACAAACGTTGAAGAAATAAAGATTCTTTTCAAAGTTTGTGCGAAAATTAACAAACACGACATTAACCTTGAAGAAGCAAATATTATACTTTCAAAGATTTGTATGCATCAATACGCCCATTACTATTTCGTGAACTAAAACTTAAAGAGGTTTTGCCACTCTTGACTGAAAAACAAATGGCATCAGGTCTCCCTTATGTGTCAATACTCTATAAAATTTACTTGAATCTTTCTGTCAGCAGTGATTGAAAATCATCAAAAATTATTTGCGCTCAACGATGACAAACCAGCGTCTGTCTGGATTGTTATTAATTTCAAATGAGCGTGATCAATCATTTTGCTTCAATGAAATCACGTCTATTGGAATTTAATTAGAGCCCAGGGCTCTATGTAAATTCGTATAAACTAAGTTTCTTTCTTAGATAAAAAAATATATGATTGAAATAAATTTACATAACCACTTTGAAAACATACCTGTTTATATTGTTGATTCTGTTTGATCATTTGGAAAATGTACTAAATTAGTGAGGTAATAATTAGTATTTGCGGATTGATAGGTTTTTAGTAAAATCTGGCGGCGCCCCATGAAATTCTCCTGGCCCCCCACGCAGTCAAAGCTAAATCCACCACTGGGTCTCAAAGTAAGGTAGGATTTCTGTTTTATATTTTCCTTCTCATCTGTAAAAGTTTCTTTTTTAAAAGGTTACGGTATTGTTTGATCTATAAGTTACTTCATTGATGTGGGGATTTCATGATAATTTCTAATCTAGTATTTTGCATTTTTAGTTTGTATTTGTTTACCATGAATGAAATAGTTTGCATTTATTTGTTTCTTTTTCTTTGTTACACTAAGCATTTGACATTGTCTGAATTGAAAGACATACTTGAATATGTTCCCTATTTTATTGATTAGACTAGATATTTTTGTAAGATTGTACTATCTTGTTCTGGTTTAATTGTTCTATAGCTGATACAATTGTCAGCAAAACGCCTAGACTTTGTTCCTGATAGATGATGTTGGGTAAATAATGTAAATTAGGAAGACCAGGAGACTTGGGACAGTGCCTTGTGGGACTCCTGAGTTAATTATTATTGGTGCTGATTTAGATCCATTAATTTATTAATGTTTGCTCTGAACCTAGAAGGAAATTTTGGATCCAATGATTTATGAGGTAGAGTAGAGATGCCTAAGTATTTAGAAGGTATTAAAGTGGTGGGCTTTATTCAAATGCTTTTGAGAAGTCTAGTAATTATTATCTAAGCCAGTAGTTCTTAACCTGGGTTTGATCAAACCCAGGAGTAAAGGGTACAGGGAATCAGTCTCAGGGGTTCGTCAGAGGTCAAGACACATATTTAAATCATGATTTGTGATGATACACCTATTTTTCCTATTAAAAGAAGGGTTCGGTAACATGAATATGAAACTGGTGGGGCTCAGTACCTCCAACAAGGTTAAGAACCACTGATCTAAGCCTATGGACGTATCATCTATCAGACCAGATAATTGTGTTTCACATGATCTATTTCCCTGAAGCCATGTTGATGGGAGCATAGGACATGTGTGTTTTAGTGATAACTATATTAAAATTTAAAATTATATTATATTATGGCCTAGTAATTTACTAGTAATACTAGAAAGTGAATTAGGATTAGAATTACCGAGATCTGTTTTATTTCCTTTTTTAAAAAAGGGGATCAGATTAATTTCCTATTCCAGGCTTTAAAAAGTTTTTTAACGATTTGGGATAGTACATTTTCATTGTTTTGTTCATTGTTTTGTCAATTCATCTGGACAAACAGCTTTGTTTTTAAGTTTGTTAGGTTATTTATACCACTGTCTTCTACAGTTATATTAACTTTTTCTTCTGTTTTATTTACATTATTGAAGTTTATAGAGACTTCCTTGTCACCTGCAGCATATGTGTTGCAGATGTTAGCTTTTGTCTAATTATCATTGTAGGTTTATTGTTTGGGTCTTATAGTGATGCTATTACTGTGAATCTATTTTTAGTCTTAATCAAGGATGTGAAGTTTTTATTGTTGTCTTGTGTGTTTACATATTAATTTTGGAGTTTTATTTTACAAAGTTGTGTTGCATGTTAATTTTAAAGCATATTTTGTGTATTCATTTTACATATACAGCTTTAAATTAAAAACTTAAACTTTCTCTTTGTTTACACTGGTTCTTTTATTTAGTATTGAACTGGACTTTGTTAATTGTATTTAATGTAAGTTTTGTAAGAGCATATCCATTACTGATTTTTATTATTATTTTTTAAACTTTCCAAATTTTTTCAACTGTGCTGAGTTGTATTTACATAGAAATATTTTTTGAATACTGTTTTGTGTAATTTTATGGTATTAAATTGTGCCACAGATAAATTATTCTTTTTAGGTTTTTAAATTATTTTACTCATTATTGTGTATGGGTTACCCTAAAACTAATTATCCTTGGATATCCCTGTCAGTCTAGGGATTATTTCACAATGTAGTACTGCTCTGTTAGTTAAAAATGAATCAAGTATATTTTTCTTGTTTTTTTTCTTTTGCTCTAGGTTAGTGATGTTGATTGTTTCAATATAAAACCAATCGATTTCTATATTATATTGATGAAGTTCTATGGAACAGTTCTTTCAATTTGTGTTAAGAAGTTTAATGTCTTCCATAATCCAAATTTCAGTAGTTTTGTTTTCTTTTATAAGTGTTAATAGATTCTATAGATCTTTCATATAAATATAATCTAGTTTGTATAAGTAGTTTGTAAGTTTGTGCAGCTATCATTAAGTGGTGCAGAAGTAAGTGTACTAATTTTACAAAATACTTTCACTAAGTTCCTATTTGATTTTGTTGTGGTTTCTTTTGCTATAATGACAGATTTTACTGCTGTTACTATACCTTTATTATTATCAATCCGTTTTGTTTTAAAAATTTCCGAGCTAAAAATATATTGTGGTTTAGCAGAGTTTTGGAACCAGCAATCAATTATGTGTGGTTTTGTTTTTTCTTGATATTTAGGAAATTGAAAATTAGTATGTATATATATATATACATACAATGAACATTATTATTATATGTATCATTATATTTATTTTATTAAATCCATTTTAAGTTTAGTGTGATTGATGTCAAGCTTTTACTTGTTTTCATTGATCTGGATCTAGCTAATGGTTTATTTAAATTTAAGGCATATGTGTATTCCATTCACAATAATTCAGAACACTTTGTATCAACAGATATAAAACTGCACTTCCTAATTGCCAAACATGCAGCTCTCATCTATAAAATTAATAATATGGTTGGCATTGTTGAACATCACAAGATGATGATGACCTTCTAACAAAGTTATTTTTAAAATTCTGATTCTGTTTAAATTCTGTTTAAAAATATGATAAGATATCCCAAGATATGTTGCAGAGATTTGCTGTAATGATCTTTAGATGCTATGAATAATTGCTCTTATCTGAATTTTTTTATGTTGGTGTCAATGTTCAATATTCATTTTTTAAATAATCAGCTTGTGATGTTGAATGAATTTATTTTGCAATAATTTTTCTTAAGTGAGGTTTTTACTTTAAAAACCTTGTCCATCTGTTTTTATTATAATCATTAGCCTGTTTTGTATCAGCCTGATGCAATAGTATTCTGTGTTGAATTTTCTTTCATCGGTGTAATTATTGTTAATACACCTTAATTCAGTTTTTTTTTAAGAATGGCAAAATTTGACTTTTTATCTCCTTCAAATATTTATTTTTTTCTAAATTGTGCTTTAATGCTCATTTTGCGTTGAATAAAATTTTTTCTTAGCTCAGAAAAAAAAATCAGTTGTTAAATATATACTTTTTTGCATGTATAACAGATTTAACTACACCTGTATGCAAATACTTAACACTTTTTTTAAATTTAAGACATTCAAAAGTTTAAAGACATTTGAGTGGGATGTTGGTTGAGTGGCAAGTGCGCTCGACTGGCATACCGATGGTCACGAGTTTGAATCCATGCGAAGGCAAGGATTTGTTCCTGTGGCCTTAGGCCTAAGGAGTCCCTGAGTCACCCAGCTCCGAATGTGTACCTAACTAACAATAGTTAGGTGGCTGGGTAATGCATGGAATCCTCATAGCCGTGGCCTGTGACCGCTGCATCACTTGCCAACAGATCATCTGTCATGGCCTGTGGACGCAATTATCTTCTGCATAGAAGGAGCGTCTGTATATATAAGATAAGATAAATCAGTAATCATTTACCTCCAGTTTGAAATTTCACTTAGATTACCTCATAAATGTTTACACATATTCTTATTTTTGAGGTGCTATAGCAAACACCATTTGTTGAGTCTAGGTTTCATATTTACACTGGTACTATTATCACATATTTACTATTAGTATTGAAACAAACAAAAAAAACATCCCAAACTCAACAAAACTTTTGTGTGGTTTTTAGGGCTGCGAAAATTATCGATTAATTTCTCGATTAATCTGTAATTTTTTTTATTGATTAAAATTATTTTAATCGATAAAATAGCGATTGAATTTAAAGAAAATACTTTAAACAATTGTGACAATTTATTAATAAAAAATTATTTATTAATAATTAACAATAGTTTGCTTTATTTACGTACAAACTTCTCCATTGAAAAAAAAAGATTTCTAAAGTGTAAACTTTAAAAATAAGCTGTTTTATAAGTAAAATGATAAAAAAAAAATTAAACATTGTTTTTACTTAATAAACAATAACAAAATTTAAATTCATTGACATTACGTTGAACTACTTATATTTATATTAAAAAATGTTTTTGTTACTTCTCTTGAAATTTTAATTTTCAGTTTGATGACGTCATGCATCTTATTTTTAGCTTCAATCAAAATTATCGATTAATTATTCAGTAATTTTTCAAAAGGTAACTATTAAATTTAAATTAATCGTTAACAGCCCTAGTATTTTTAGAATATTTTCAATTATAAAATAGTATTTCAATTGTGAACATAATAGATAATTTTCATTAACTTTAATTAAGTATATCATTATTTCTTTTTAAGAGTAAGGATTGTCCAATAAACAATGATATTAAATCTTATTGGATGACTCTGAGAAATACCAGTAAGCATCCCTTTAATGCAGACTAAAAGAATGAGGTGGTGCCTTTCTCTTCTCCTTGCTAACCAAATTTAAATTCTTAAATATTCATTTAATGTGGAACTCAAGCTGTTTACCTGTACCCTTCAGCATCTTTAATATCAAATTACTAATTACAATAAAAGGTTGTTAGCCCCTAACTTTATATGCAAATATTAAGCATTTAACACTTATCAATACAACACCATACAGTTGAATATATGACAGGAGACTAAAAAAAATTATCTTTAAAAAACATTAGCACTGTGTTAAATTATATTAAATTTAAAGATAGAAATTGCATTAACTCTGAGTTAATTTGAAAAATTAAATTAGCTAAAAAAAAATTGCCGTATACCTGATGAAATATGTTGATCCCAAAAAAAGACAGGACATCTTGGACCCTTTGCAGGTACTTGACATCTGTGGATTGAATTCCTTCTTGAGTTTAACAAAGACTTTGGTGGGTTCCATTCATTGTAGATCGCCATTTTTAACCAATAAGACATGTTTTTTGGATCTTCTCAATCGGTTTTCCAGGGTGGACCTTAGAAAGAGAATATGCCAATTAAAAAAGATTCCACAAAGTTTGGTGGATAGGAAAAGTCAATAAATTATACTAAACAAATTAAAATAATATTTTTAAAAATCATATTTTTTTCAAAACAACATAAAAAGTTACAATACTTAAGATTCCCTAGGTTTGAGGAATAGAAAAAATATATAATTGGACACTGTTGCTTACTTTTTAAAAGGTACCACTAATACCACAAAATACAAACAACCAATGCTTGGGATTCAAGGGAGTTCAGATTCAGAGCGTTCAGTGACACAGTGTGTTCACCAAGATGAACGGAACTCTTGGGTGAATAAAAATCAAAGCTTTGTTTTGTTTATTTTTAGAAAATAGCTCATGGTAATGGTCAATCCCGACACACTCTGAAAGCGTAATTCATGCAAGACCCTTTGTTTCGCAATACATTTTGACTTCAAACATGTAAGGCTTTAGGACATGCAGAGGCGTAGTGAGTGTTTCTGTCGCCGGGGGGCAGATGGTATAAAATATTATAGGATTATAAAGAAAGTGATTTGTTTATGGACTGTAAGTAATTAGAATCAGGCAGGTTTTTTTCCATAGCTAGAGGGAGGAAAGGGGGGTTGGGTAGTCACCAGTGGCGTAGCGAAAGGGGGGGGGGCAAATGCATCGGGTGGCACTTTGCCTCTTTGCCAGGGGCGATAAATTCAAGGTCGTTAATTAGTGTCTAAGAATAAAATTATAAGAAAGTCGAGCTTTTTATCGAAATAAAATAAATATGAAATTAATTACAGAAATAAAAGAATTATTCTAAGGCATGTGAACTTTTCAAACGTCAAAACTTCAAACTCCTTATTGGATATAAATTCTTGTGATACTAATGCCACTTTACTAAAAAGTATTTTAGTAGTGTGATAATGTAACACTGAAGTAGTGGTGGTTTAAATGATTCTTACAATTTGACAGTCTCTCCTGTTGTAAAATCAAAAACTTATTGTCAATGAAACATGAGCAAAGCTCGAGGCGGCACATTGTATGAAGACTAAATTGGGGGAGGGCGGCTAATTCCTCGTTAATTAGCTTCAAAAAATGAAAAGCGTTAAAATAAAGTGTATTAAAAAGATAAAAGCTAATATAAAAAATTCAAAGAAATAAAGGATCTATATTATATACGTGAACATTTCAAATGCCAGAACTTCAAACTTTCTTAAGAATCTTGAGTCTTCTGATGCTAATGCTATTGAAGTGGAAAACCCAAGGGGTTGAATTAGTGTACAAATTTGACAATATGGTTCTGGTATATATAATTGATTCAAATTTGATTTTAACTTAAATAAACTACTGGAAAAATTTGTACCAAACCATTATTATTTTTATTTTCATGTCTTTTGATTTGAAGCTTCAACAAAGATAATGAACAAAATTGTTTATTTAATGAAATTAGGGCTGCGGAAATTACCAATTAATTTCTTGATTAATCGGTAAAAAATTTTACCGATTAAAATTATTTTAATTGATAAATTAGCTATTAAAATTAAAGAAAATGTTGGTTTTTTTTTTTTTTCGATTTTTAATAAATAATTAAATCTTAATAATTAATAACACTTTTATTTTTTACGTACAAATTTATCCATTTAAAAATAATGAATCGAAAATGTTCACTTTATAATAACCTGTTTTATATGGACTATGATTTAAAAAAACATCATCCCTTTTTACTTAATAAACAATTACGAAATTTTAAATTCATTGACATTGACACTATATAGAACTAATTTTATTTTAAAATAACATCCAACGACTAACGAAATTAAATTTTTAAAATTTAATTTAATTTAATTAAATTCTTAAGTGCCTAAAAAGGCACACAATTTGAAGGAAAACAACATAGTGAAAAAAGTTATTAGCTATGAGGTCTTAAAAAATCATAACTTTTGAATCACTTGGAATAAAAAGATGTTTTACTTGTATATATTTAAAATTAATTTGAAATTGTCATCCAAGTGCCTAAACTTAAATACGTGATTTAACTTATTTTTATTGCTATGTCTTAAAAATAACTCAACAAAACCAAAAAGTCAATTGCATGTTTTTATTTCTTCCCTTGAAATTTTCAGTTTAATGACGTCATAATCTTTATTTTTAGCTCTAACAAATTATCGATTAATTAATCGGTAATTTTTCAAAAGTTAACGATTAAATTAAATTTAACCGATAACAGCCCTAAATGAAATTAAAACTTCTCACGCATACATTTAAACGTAGCCACCTAGGAACAAGTTCTAAGCATTTTCAAATTTTCTAAATTTGGCAAGGAACAGAAATCGGATAAAAAAGAATTGACAAAAGACAAAAATAAAGTGTAACAGAAAAAAAACTAGTGGACGGACGTTTTTATTAAAATTTTTGACATTATTAATGCCTTGCAAAAGTAAATGTGTAATTTTTTTTCGGCCACAGAGCGGACAATGTTATTGCAATAAAATTTACCTGTTTACATCATAATCCAACTGAAACGAATTATCTATTTTATTACTATAGAACTCTATTGATGCCCATAATCGTTTGTAATATATACTTACTTTTCATCTGAATACAAAATAGTGATTATACCATAGAGCAATTTTGAAATTATTTTGAAAGCTTTAGAAAATCTGACAGAGGCAGAAATAAAAAGCTCATCAGACCAAACCGACGCAGAAACGTTGCTAGTAACAATAACATCTTTTTATTTTCAAATCTATGTCTAAGATGCACGAAATAATTTATAAATGTAGCCTATAGTGCTAGAAAAAATTATAAGGAGAGAATGCTTAATTAAAGTATTGAAATTACATAGTCACGCAAAGACTATTTTACCCTATGAATAAAAAAGAAGAGGTAATGAATTAAAGACCACTTGATTTATAAAAGTGTTTTAAGATTTAAGATATGAAGCTTGAAGTTAACTTGCCTAAAATAACTAAATTAATTTAAACATTGCTTACAATAGTCTTAAGTAATGCAATGTCTTAAAATAGCTTCTCTAAATATTAAGTTAATGAAAAATTAATTGCAAGCAATAACGATTACGCCAAAATTTTCTAATCTATTGCTATTTCAATTTTAGTTATTGAGCATGGCAAGGCTGAAAACATTGACACACGAATTTTTAAAATTTTATTAAAGAAATTTAGCTTTTCTTTTTATCTCTATTACAGTGTCATTATTACTTTCTAATAAAACTGTCTTTACTTAACAGCTTTAACATATTTTTTGGCCGGGGGGGGGGGGGGACGACGACAAATTTTGGTTCTGCACGGGCGGCACATACCCACGCTACGCCGCTGGTAGTCACATTTGTAACGATGTGTGACAATGGGGTTCTAAGGACTGTGACGATACATCAACCATACGCGAAACTTTAAATAAAAGTTTAACATGAATAATATTTGATTTTTTAAACAATTTATTAAATAAAGTTTTAAATGGCTTCATGTGTGTTACAATATAACTTAATATAAGAGTGTAGCCTTACACTAGATACATACACAAAAAGGGATATGAACATGAACATATGAAAATTCGGGCGTGGAATGGGTTGCCTGAAGAAACCAGGAAAGCCACCACTTTATCATCTTTTAAAACTCTAGTAAGAATACAGGACTAAACACAAACCATAGAAATACGTAGGACGCAATAATCTTCTGTACAGAAGGAGCGTCTGTAACATATAAGATAAGATAAGATGCCTATTTTCAAATAAAAAAATATGACTTTTATGGGAGGGGGGATTAGTGATGTCTTAATATAGAGTGTCACAGGGATTGAACGCAGTCACTAATCATACCATTATCTAAGAATGCCAATACTAAACAATGTCAACACTATAGAACAATCAGCCTCATCAGTCACCCTAGCAAAGTAATGGGAAAAATTATCCTCAGCAGGCTAAAGCCAATATCCGAGGAAATACTGGGAGAAGAAAAGGATGATTTCAGAAAAGGCAAAATCACAATCGAGCTGATCTTCAATTGTCGCCCACTCATATAAAAACATATACAGCACAAACGCGAACTTCATCACAATTTTATGGACTTCAAGAAAGCCTTTGATCGAGTATGGCAGGAGGGACTTATGAAAATTATGAGAAGTTTTAACATTGATGAAGGGCTGGTAAAGGTGATCGAAGAACTCTTCAAACGGGCAAGCAGTGCAGTTGTATTTAAAGGCTGTGTAGGGGACTTCAGTAGTATGCTATAGAGTTTTCAGTATTAAGAGGCGGAGGCTGAGGAGTAACCTCCTCGTGAAGTCATCTTTGAAGGGTCACTTCCGCCTCTTACTACCTGAAAGCTTCAAAACGACAATTGGAGTCCGCCAAGACTGTATTCTCTCACCTGTCCTGTACATTATTCTCGTGGAAAAAATCATGCAAGACACACTCAATGATTACCACACGTTCATCTCTATAGGCGTAAGACCCATATGCAACCTACGATTTGCTGATGACTTAGATCTTCTGGCTGGGAGCAGTAAAGAACTGCAGGAGCTCACAAACAAACTTGCTGACAGAGCAGGTTCATTTGGGTTGGAAATAAGCTCAGAAATAAGTAAGATATTGGTTAATGCCTCAGATGCCAGTATGGCAAACATAGTAATAAACCAACAAAAACTGGAGGCAGTACATTATATAACTTTAATTATCTAGGAGCCATGATATCTAGAGATGGTACCCGCGATGCTGAAATTTGGGTTATGATTGAGTCGGCAATGGCAGCAATGACAAAGTTAACCAAAATATGGAGGAACAAAAACATTAGCCTGCCAACATAGCTCAGGCTTTACAGAGCTCCCATTAAAACTATTGATCTTTAGGGATGTGAGACCTGGACACTAATGGCAACAACTGGGAGCAAGCTTTTGAAAATTACGTGTGTGAGGAAAATTCTCCAGATCTTCTATTTAGAACACAAGACCAATGATTATGTCTGGGACAAAATAAACTCTATTGCAAGTCGTCTGGAAATGATTATACAAAACAATTAAGAGACGCAAGATGGCATGGTTCGGTCATGTACTGCGACATGATACCCTAAGAAAAATTATCCTACAAGCCACCGTAGAAGGGGGTCGGCGAAGAGGGCGACAACGGAAAAGCTGGATTGACAAAATAAAGGAATTGACAGGGATGGGATTGAGTGAACTTCTGGCCGCCGCTCAAAATAGGCAACTTTGGAGATCGTTATCTTTTGATGCGCCCATGCACTCACACCCACTTCAACGACTGTAACGGTCACGGGACTGATGCTGATGAAAATGGAAGGAGCCTAACTTTTTTGTGACGACGCGTGACCTGTACTGGATTTCTGCATTTTAGTATTTAGGCCCACAAGGCCCCGGTCTAGGCACCTCGTTGGCGGAATCTTTAAGCACACCAGCGTCAAACAGCTGAGCAGAACGGTCGTTTTCAGCTTAAATGAGTAAAGAATTACTAGATGTATGAAATAAGAGATCAGGCTCAATTTACTCTATGTACATAGAGTCAGAAAAAAGCAGTTAATTGACTATGATGACGTCATTCATTCTTTTGCATAGAAGAAAGTTCGTCGTATGATTCTATATATTTTACAGAATAACGTAATTATGGTAACATTGACTGTATTATTCTCATGTTCATTAAAGTCATTAAAGTCCATTTAAAAATTATATGTTCTGTAGAAGTGAATTTAATTTTCTAAACTTCCAAAATAGCTTCGAGATGGTGTAACATGAAGGACCATATGCAAAAAATCGTGAACATGATGCAAGATAAATGTCATAAACTCCTAACTATTCATATTAAAAGGAATAGATTTTTCAATACTGAACTTAACTGATACAACCAGGGCCGGCTTTAGGCATAGGCAAACTAGGCAACCGCCTAGGGCCTCCGATTGGTAGGGGCCTCGCACAGGAATTATAGAAATAAAAATTATATATTTAAAGAAAAAACTACGACCTAGATCTAGGTAAAAAGAACCAGACACATTTTCACAAGATTGTCAAACTTGAAAGCTAAGTTTACGCTAATTATACAACTGTTAAATATCAAATGTTTTAAGTAGTAAACATTGTACAGTTTAAATTTTAAATGCCGTTGTAAGTTAGAAAATAAAAATGAATCTCAGCATAGGTTTTGATGTAGAAATTTTGTGTCAATAAAATTATTTGACAAAATTAAGCTGAAACTTCACTGATTTCTCAAAGTATACAATTTTTTTTTCAGAGCGTAGCAACGACAACAGTTAATTAAAAAAAAAAATTTAAATTAAAAAACAAATCTTCAGTTTTTGTCATCTCTTTAAAACTGAAAAGGTAAGAAATTAAAAGGCGTCGAAAATCGGTTGAATGAAGGAAAGACAATTGACAAGGAAACACAAAAACTTATGCAAAATAGACTAAGCACTGGAACAACGCTTTGAAAAGAATAATTTTAATCATACAATTTCTTGGAAAGCGGAATTAACCAATTCGTGGCAGTGTGTAACGCTGGTTGCAGAAAGAAAACTGACATTTTTTGGGGTTGGTTGAATTGTTCTAAAATTACTATTCATGTCTGGAAGTAAGATCATTTACTACGTTTAAAAACATAGAAATTCATGATAAAAATGAGTAAATAAATTTGAGTCGGTGATGCCGCCTTGAAAATGATTATAAATATGGTAAAAAATGTAAAATATTATGTCATCATTTTGGACTGCACACCTGACGCTGGTCACCAAGAGCAAGTGACTATGATTTTTCAAAAATTCAACATTGTGAGTACGCCAGTAGAAATAAATGAATATTTTGTGGTATTCATGGCAGTCGATGTCAGTACTGGTCTATATCTCGCGGAATCATGTTTAAAAAAGCTTGGCGATTTAAATTTATGTTTCCAGAACTGCTTAGACCAAAGATATGATAATGGAACGAATATGAAAGGCTGCAATCGTGTTGTACAAAAACGTCTACTTGAACTCAATCCGAAATTATTTTCTGGTACCTTTAGGTATCTGGTACGATTTATTTTTTAAAATGAATATGATCAGCAAATTGATGAAATCGAAAGACTTGCAATTTGACATTGCACTGGACTTTATAAATAGTGCAACCGAGTTAGTGAAAAAAATGCAAATAAAACAAAATGTTGTGTGAGCTCAAATTTCGTTTCGAGAATTGGCTAAAGAATTAGAGATGAAATCATATGAAATGTTATATTTTCAGCTGCCACAATTTGATACAAAAGAAAGCATAGATAACTCATTGTTTGTTAGATCCAGCAGCTATGTCATTGACTGCACGTTTTGAGCAAATAGAACGTCACTTTGGTCTCTTTGGATTTATGTACAACATTAAAAAAAATAATTGCAAATGTCAAACATTGTTCTAGATACGATTTCGTATTCTCTTCATACTTCATGCTTTACGTTTTATTTATGATCATTATTTGAATACTGCTGTTTAAAATAGCATTAACAAGTCCGATTACTGTTGCATCAGGGGAGATAAGTTTATTTTAAAAAAAAACAATTTGAGGACGGCTACGACGCAAGACGCCTAAACAGTTTGGTAATGATATCTGTCCAGTGGCGTAGCGAGGGGGGCAGGGGGGACATATGTACCCGGGCGCCACGTTAGGGGGCGCCTAAATGAGAATTAAAACTCATTATATAAATTAATTTTGAAGTAAACTAATGTACCCAAAGTACGTTAGCAAGATTGAATTTCGGAGCTCCAAAAATATCTTCATATCAAACCAGCAGACAAGCATGCTGTTGGCGACCCCCATCCATAGATAGTTAAGGGGTGCCATTCTACTCATGAATAAATGTCACATCCACGATGTAGGATTCTGATTACGTTTTTTTTTTTAAATTTTCTTTTTTCTTTCATTTTTTTAAACTGAGTTGCAGGGAATGAGACTAGGGGAACAGTAAGAGACAAATTCGATTCTATTAATAGAACTGACAGAGATGACACTAACATTTTCCAGGTGGTCCGTGAGCAAAGCATGAAATTCACGCCCTGTAAATAAAAGAATTAACGCAGACCTAAAATATATTTTTGACCTGGCCTTAAAAGTTTTTAAATTTTATCAAGGCTCGTCCATTAAATTCTGGTCTCTTGCTTCCTCATGTTCGAATATAAATCTTGAAAAATAACATTTATTGATATATACTGAAGTTCACTGGTAATCAGATTGTTTGAACTATGTGATGACGAAAGAGAGTTTCTTGTAGGAAAACTCAAAGCTTGTTGATCATTTGAACCATAGCTCATGAGTTGCTGTTCTAGCTTACTTGGCTGAAATTTTTGAAGAACTCAAATTAATTCAACTCGGCAAGGAAAGCAGAATCATGATATTACTCTCAGTGAAAAGGTTCTGCTTTTACGAAAAAAGCGTGATTTTTTTGAAAAAATATTATTCGAAAGTAACTTTGAGATGTTTAATCAACTGGACGAAATCACCGAAAAAACAGAAAATACTGAATTAATTAAAGTACTGTTAAATAATTTGATTACTGGTCATGTTCAATCAATGCAGGGCCAGTTTTAACTCTTCTATTTTGATTTTTATAGTGGATTTCCAGTCATAATCTAGCACACATTGGCTCATCAATTGAAATACCAACATCGTAATTAAACCAATTCATTGAACTGACTAGCGATACCACTTTGAAAATGTTGCATCAGAAAGTTGGGTTAATGAAATTTTTGGAGTACTCCGAACTGTCTCAGATTGATTTTAAAATACTTTTACCCTTTGCAACTTTTTGAATGTGGATTTTCTGCATTGCTTACAATAAAAACAAAGCATCTTTCGTACTAGATGAACTAATATAACAGTGTTTTTTAATACAAACTACTGTTTATGACTTTTTTTTTATAGATAGCAAGTAGAATTAAATAAGAAGACTATGAGAATAATATAAATGACATTTGTTTGTTGCACACAAAAAAGCCATTACAATATTGTTTATGGAGCACGCAAATCGTAGCATATTAGGTAAGTATAGTTTTACTAACATGTATACTACTTATAACTAGCTATATACGCTGTATAATTATATCTAACTTTCCAGCACGGCAGTAGCACAATTTTTAGTAGTGGTCCGTAGCTAAGACACACATTTCTCAAGTAGTCCTTGAATCTCAAAAGGTTGAGAACCACTGGCTTGCAGAATGGTTGTTTCACATCCCTTTGCTGCCTGCTGTTAATCTTTTTTAAAAAGAATAATCTTACTTCCCCAACCCCACTGTTGAGGGAGTAAAGTGGGAGAGGGGAGTGAAGGTCTCTCATCTCACGGGCTTGTATCGGTATGTCAAAGCAAGCTGGATTACTTTCATAAGAAACATCAGACACTGCCTCTCTTTCCTGTCTCTCTGTGATCCAACTTGTTGCTCAATAGGATCCACGGTTAGAAAAATCACCTACAAAATCCCCAAGAAAATCCAGGTTCCGTATCTTATTTATCCCCGCAAATCAAAAAATTAAATTATCCACCTGGGGGGCGCGGTGGTCTAAGTGGTAGTGTACTGGACTGCCAAACCGCTGCAATAATTTGAGTCACGGGGTTGAGCCGTGGTACTGGCAAGGCCCCCTGGGCATTTTGCTAACCACACAATAACCCCCTGCTTGTTAGTGGTCAATGAAACTTGTGAACGCTACTTCAACTGCCCCATAGCCTTCATGTTCTGATAGGGGGTATTATTATTATTATCCACCTACTTACATCGACTGTAAGGAATCAGCTGTTGAGTGAAATCAGAAAAAATAAGTACTACGATATCTTAATTGACTCAACACCCTATCAAGGACACCGGGAACAGCTTTCTCAGGTCATCAGATTTGTGGATGAGAATTTTCAAACTAAAACAGAGTAACCATAAAATAATTATTTTTAGGTTTTGTACAGATACATTCAAAAGGTGCAGCAAAGCTTGAAAGTTATCTTTAAAAAACTGGAATCTAATAGCATACCACTAGCCGACTGTCGGTCCCAATGTAATGACAATGCTGCTGTGATGACTGGGCACATATCAGCCTTCAACAGCGAATATGTGCTAGAAATCACAGAGCATTGTTCATCAAATATGACAACCACAGCTTAAACTGTGCACCCAGCTAAACAGGATCCAGTTATTATCACGTTTTTTGGAACCGTTGAAAGTGTAAATTTATGATTTCTCCCGTTCAACAACTCGTTGGGAAGAATTAAAAAGAGTTGTGCCAATCACAATGAAGAGGGAGTCTGAAACACGTTGGAGTGCACGATCAGAAGATGTTATGGCAATTTATGGAGAGTAGATGAACTGGTAGGGCTGTTGGAAATATTTTATCTGAACATTCAAATATTACGCCTGACACCAGAAGTGATGCAGCAGCTTTGCTTGTAGGTATATTAAACTCTAACTTCCTAATTTTGTTACATTTCTGGAACATCCTACTTGTGGAAATTGATAGTGTCCAGAAACGGTTGCAGAATCCTAATGTGATTTCAAGGAAGCCGCATCTGATCTTGAATCACTTGAGCAAGAAATTGTCAACATACGTGATAATTTGAGCCAGGTTGCGATAAATAATGGAAAAGAAGATGCACAACTTGGGGATACGAGGATGACAGAAGGATTAGACGACATCGGAGACTGACTCGAGAATTAAAAAGGGATGCAGAACATTCTTCATAAGAAGAAAGTTTACGTGATATGAACAGCGTAACAGGAGACATCAATCTAAAAAACCTAAACAACAAAAAACACTTCTTGCTGAGATAAAAGTCAATACACTTCGTTAAAATTGCTGAAATGTTGCTAATTTCTACGAAACAGACATCAATAGTCACGAATTATGCACTGAAATCAGAAACTGAAAAATGCTGTTCAGTGCCCGGACTGAAGTTCTACCGTAAACTCCTTTGGATCTTCTTGGTTTTATTGTTTCATATGGAGATCACGTATTTCCCAATCTGCGCATTTCACTTCAAATACATCTCGTAGTTGTTGTTTCAACTGAAAGCTGTAAGCAGTCTTTCAGCAAACTGAATCTTATTTCATCTTATTTACGTGCTTTAATGGGACAAGATCGTCTGGGTGATCTGCATTCCTTAAGTATCAAAAGGTAAACACTTGAGAATATCAATTTTGTCAACGCGATTGACTAGTTTGCGACATTCAAATTAAGGAGGGTCAATTTATTTTAAACTATGTCTGTTCGAGTCATGTATAATTAGTAGAGTAATTTTTTTTTCAAATAAATTGTTTAAAATCGTATAGAGAATTATTAGTCTGTATTCTATTTCATTAAAATACCAGATGCTTCGAAAATGAACCCTTTACATAGTAAAATTTAGAATTTTTCTTGAGGGCTCAGTGAACCCCTAGAATTTTCGGCCCGACAAGGAGCGCAAATGTTGTGTCATGTCCCCGGGCGCACATGACCCTAGCTACGTCACTGTAACTGTCGAACGAGATATCGTCTAGTCTCTAGATTATTGACAATTTATTACAGACTTTGCTGCCATCAAAGCACAAAAAATTGATTTTTGTGGAAAGTTTATGACATCTGAACGAATATGTTTTTATAAATTTTTGTTACTTATTGATTTAGATATAAAAACAGGTATTTTGTTTTATCGATTGTGCAATTTTATTCTTCCCGTATTTATTTTTTTCTATTAAATTTAGGGCCACCAAATTCACTTCGCCTAGGGCCTCCAAACCCCTAAAGCTGGCCCTGCCGTCATGATCGCCATACAATGTAACCTAGCCACCATCCATGCACCTCATTTTACACACCATCCAGCGGCATTTTTCCAGTAACAAACTATTGTAAACTGTAACGCATTACAAACTTTTATTCATCCTATAAATGCATTCGTCCTACTCATAAACTAAAACCAGATAATCTACGTCATAAATGGTTTTTAAATTTTATTTAAAACTAAATGTATAATTTTCATTAAATACTTCATCAATATTTGCTTTTTTTTAGGTTTTATTTTTTCTGTGCATTTATGTAGTTTTTTCACTTGGAGTCCTTGGATAAGTTTAGACAAAAAAGTTTAGAACCACTGTGTTAGGTTTACGGTTGGACAAGAATATATTTGAAGTCGCTATTATGTCGGTCGCTGTTTTGATACAGTTACTATTTTAAACCCGTGCCCGCATTCGGGCAGAATAGCGACTGTCAAAACAGCGACCGTCATAACAGCAACTTAAAAATAGCGAATACATCACAACAACGACCGTAAAAACAGCGACCTTCATAATAGCGACTGCATCATAACAGCGACTGTATCAAAATAGCGCCTTTTTCTTTTGCTTGTAATAATGTTTGAAAAACTTATTGTAGATCAACAATGAAGATTATAAAATCAAGAAAAGGATGACATGATAAGCAATTTAGGATCTGTGTAGAGAAGGGACAATACAAAATTAAATACAATCAACTGGAGGTGTGTTTAAATAAATGTTGGTGTTTTAAACAGAGTATACACATTTTCGAGACGCATTAAAAAATATGTAAAAAATTAATTATATAACTGATATTACTTTAGTCAAATATATTTTGCAGAAAGTCCGATAGAGATTCGCTAACATAGATGCAATCGATTAATTGAGGGGGATTGCGGTGGTAAGGGCAGAGGTGGCGTGTGGCCGCCTTTTTTAGATAGAGACAGTTCGACTACAGGACATTTTGATCCTCGGATGTTTCGACCCTCGTTTGTACCCTCGTAACATTTGTGTCCTTCTAGGGACATCCACCGATCATCGTCGACATATTCACTTCTTCCTAGGACACAGGCTAACTGCAAGAGACCTCCAGACATCTCTATCATGGGCCAGTTTCTCCAGGATCTTCCATTCTTGGCCAATTCTCTTGATGTCTGCCTCCAATTATCGGCGCCAAGTACTTCTTGGACGGCCTCTTTCGTTTATCCTGTGGGTTCCATTCCAGGCTTACCTTGTATTAGAAGCAGGTTTTCTTAGTGTATGACCGATCCACCTCCACCGCTTTTGAAGAATCTCTTCCAGAATCGGCTTCTGTTTTGTCCGCTGCCACTGTTCCTGGTTGCTAATTTTGTCCGGTCAGTAAATTCTGAGAATCCTTCTTAGACAATTGTTGATGAACTTATAGCTTATAGCTGCTTATCTCGGTGGCTATCTGTGCAGCTTTACCAGCTTCATACATTGTGCGGATATTCCAAGCTCTGATAGCGGTGGTGGTCCTTGGTAGAGATAATGGTTGTCGGCCTAACAGCTTCCTGATTTTGGCTTTTACTACTAGGCGTCATATTTCCCTCCTCAGGTGATCCAGCACGGGTTCAAAACAGCGACTGTCAAAACAGTGACCGTCAAAACAGCGACTTCAAAACAGAGACTGTGTCAAAACAGCGACCGTCATAAAAGCGACTTCAAAACAGCGACTTCAAAACAGCGACTGTGTCAAAACAGCGACCGTCATAACAGCGACTGATCAAAGTGGCGATCTTCATTTCCACTTTTTTTCGAACATGACTTCGCAACACGGCTGTACGCTTTGTTTCTCGACATTGGCATAATAACTTCGTTGTCCTCAGTGACAGAAAAGTAGTCACACACTTTCTTACTTTCATAAAATGAATACTTTAGGCGCCCTCCCCCGCTCTTCAGACATGCGCAACTGTATGTACCGTAGCAGTGTGTACCTCATCGTTCCTGTGTTCTCAGTCGCTTTGGTATCTCCTACAGTCGTCTGAGCCACGTTGCCTTTCCATTGTTCTCTTCAATTCCGGCTGGTTTGGTTTGCTAATAAGGCTAAACGTTCAAAAAGATATGTCTCTATCTTCCAAAACCTGTTTTCAGTCATGGACAAGAGTTCCTTCTTTTCATTCACTCACAGTCGTTTGCCTAAAACCCGCCCCATTTGGACAACTGTGTTTTTCAGTTTTCAGGAAGTCTTCACCCGTCACTAAATCATTAGCGGCGTATGCTACGACGCGGGTCGGCTTGTTATAATTTATTTGTTATTGTCAACATCTGATGCACATTAAATTTATTTGTGTCAACATCTGATGTACATTTCAATTTATTTGTCCGTGTTAGGTACCACCCGCCCCTTAACCGCTTGCTACGAATCCATGAATGGGTAGAGAGGTTACCAGGTGATTTATTACTGTGTGCCACCCAGCTATTCACGTCTTTGCTGGTCAATTTTCTATCGCTGACCTCGGCGTGCCTGACTCCACCCATTTAACCTTGGGTTTCTTTATTTTGTGTTCCTAGAATGTTCTGGAGCCTGTTAGTTATGAAATATGTTCTTTTTCTCGATAATGTAAAACCCAGAAAGTCTTAAAGATTTCATATATAAAGATCAAGCAGAGTAGAGAGAGACAGAGATTTTTGCACTCATCGCAGGAGCTATAAGCTGGCCACTGTTTGCTGTCATTGCACTGTAAACGCCAACGCTATCAACCTTTTTGTGAGAGTTTACCTTTTTACTTTAGTAACTTAGTTAATGTTCGTTATTGTCATAAGTTAAGATTTACTAAGTTATTATTATACTAATAAATTCTTACCACAGGTATCGTGTGGTAACCTGATACTTATTTCATTGTATTAAATTACAATTTGTAAAGTCAGTTACTGCGTTCATTCTTTTCTTTTTGTGTTACGTGCCGTGTAAACGAGCCATTGAATCATTACTCTAACATTTATTGTAAGTTAGAGAGTTTAATAACACTTGCGGACGTAACAGTCCGTAATCACTGCACCATAAAGCACCGGTACAAACAGGGGCGTCGCTAGGGTTGGTGTCACCCGGGACGGTAGCTTATGGTGTCACCCCTTCATGATTTAAAGGGGGACGTCCATAAATGACGTCACTGTGAGGTTACAAATTTTCAGCCCCCCCCCTTTTTTTTTTCTCCCGCGTCATACTTTGTCACAAAAACGTAAACCCCACCCCTTGTTTCATTATGACGTCACAAAGCTTAGACGCCCCTCTCCCTAGCCATACTTTTCTCAATAAAAATTAGCATGTTGCAAATACGTATTTTGTCATTTAAATATGTATTTAGTGTAAGTATGCACTCTAATATCGTAACACGCGGGGAGCCATTGAAAACGTCATTAAATAAATTGTAAATAATCAAATATTTAAGGGGACTTTTATTTAAAGTGCGGGTTTTTTCTTTGATGTGACGTCACATTTTTAAACACACCCGCCCCCTAGTCACACATCATCACAGATGCGTGACCCCTCCCCCTATGGTTGAATTAAAGGGAGGGGGCTGAGTGGGCTAAAGCCAGGGGCCCCCAATAATTTAAATGTTATCATAATGTATAATAAAGATGGGCCAATGTATGTATAAATCCCTGAAAATGCCTTAGACAGTCATAAGTCAATGCTGCAGTTATAAGTAGGAAGTATAACAGAGTCTGGGCTAATCTATGTAAAAAGTGCAGTGCTGCTCATTCCCTTCACTTGGTTGGGAAACGTGGAGCAGTTATCTGCAAAATCTTCATATCTGGCTTGTTGCATCTACTCATCGTCGACAGATACTTCCAAAACACATAAAAGTGATGCATGTTAACAAAGCCTTGTTTGACACAAGATGGTCAGCCCGACTTAATGCTGTAAGCCGGGCCGGCATAAGGGAATTGGAGGCCCTAATCAAAGTGAATTTGGGGGCTTAAAATAACAGAAATTTATAAAATAAATATTGAAATATTCTTGTGCGAAGCCCCCATTAATAATGAGACTAATCGGAGGCCAAAGGTGGTTGCCGGTTTGCTTATGCCTAAAGCCGTCCCTGTTATAAGGTGTGTCCATAACTCACACTATGAGAATATTGTAAAAGAACTTGCAAGTCAAGAAACACGACTTCAACACCTTGTGGTCTGGGTAACAAGTATCTTTAATGATTCTTAGAATCAACCTCTGTTACTTAACGAACCTTACATTAATAGCCGTCCCTTCACGGCCACACACTATTTTCCGTTCACAGCACAAAACACATGTTTCATACTCATCAACTCGCACGCTCATACCATGTCAATACAATAACACAACACGTCTCTCACAAATATTGCAGCACTGAAAGAAGTAGCAACAAACGAAAATCAGCCCCGTGTCTGTTGACTTGAAGCAGAAAGATTTCGGAAGGAACTTAAACAACTTAAAGTCGCTATGTTGAATTTGGGAAACAATTTTAGAGAGATTTCAGAAAACAAAATTATCCTTTCAAGAGCCGAGAATATCTTTGATTTCAGCCAAGTATTTGAAGTCTCTCATTGGGTTTGTTAAAAGACAGCATTTTTAATTTGATTCATATGAAGACAAAAGAAAGGACAAATCCGTGGGGAAAAAAAGAGTATAAATAATAATCGATAATACTATCAAAGAAGAGAAAGTGTCACTTTGATATAACCAAAATGGTATTTATGGTAATTATGGTAATCATTGACAAAATTTTTGAAGCCCCACATCATCGATTAAGCGATTATAAAGACATCCATTCTAAGATCAGCAACGACGCCATTCGATGGGCAGCAGCCAAGTTAATGAAGAATATTAAAGTGATTTCGAAGACTGCTTACCTTCACAATTAGTATTAGTCCAATTTTCAGAACTCTTAAAAAAACTTATTGTCCATGCTTGCACGTCTTTAATAAATATAACTAAATATTGATTCAAAGACATTGAATTCAAATTTTCCTTCTTAAAAAACAACAAAGAAAACTTGAGAAAAATTGTACTCTTCCCACCCCACTAAAGTGGAGGATATAGCGAGGTGGGATTCATTTATGCTGTTAGTGTTTTAAAGCCTAAATGGCTTTAAGTCCAACCTTTTTTAAAAATCTCTCCGCTGCGACTGTTTCTTTCTTTTCTTATTTGTTTTAATGTTGTTTGTGTGCTGGATTTTTTTTTTATAATTGCAAGTTAACTGATTTTTTAAAAATTTAAATCTATGTGATTACTGTATATCATCGTATTTCTTACTTTCTTTGTAGTTGAAAGAAATGTGTATTCTTTGTTTTTCTAACATAAAATCGAACAGTAAAATTTTTGGCTTTGGTGTCACCCCCCTGATGGTGTCACCCGGGGCGGCCCAGCCCCCCGTCCCCCCTCACGACGCCACTGGGTACAAATATATTTTAGTAATTGCGTTGTTCTTAAGAAAATGTAGGTGACATAATGATACGATTTTTAAATGTCTTTTAAAACACATTGTAAATTTTATTTATGATACCGTGAGACATTCACGCGTGTTATTTAATTTTTGTTCTTGTTGTTGTTTTGTTTTGTTTTTTGTTTGTATTTTAAAATTATGTTTACAAATTTTAAATTAAAATAAAAAATACATTTGAAATATTTCATTTCTTAACACTTATGGAAACTTTGAAATGAATATATTAAAGTTAATCTATCTGTATCTTTAACAATATTAACAGTATATATTTATGTACTGGCTCGAAAACTATATATTAGGGCTGCGGAAATTAACGATTAATTTCTCGATTAATTGGTAAAAAATTTATCGAATAAAATTATTTTAATCAATAAAATAGAGATTAGCGTAAAAAAAAATTATACAATTTTTCGATTTATTCATAAATATTTATAACTAGGGTATCACCCGTTAAAAATGAAGGAAGTTTTAAAAATGAATATATTTCAGCTTTAATCTCTTTATTTTGAACAAATGTTCATCAGAAGAAAAAATCAATGTATCTATATCAATCTCTCTCTCTCTCTCTCTCTCTCTCTCTCTCTCTCTCTCTCTCTCTCTCTCTCTCTCTCTCTCTCTCTCTCTGTATATATATATATTATATCTATATCTATATCTATATATATCTATATAATAATGCGCCTAAGCGCGTCCGTCAGTCAGCCAGAAGCCCCTATACCACGCAACTCTTGATTACTTTTTTAAAATTGAAAATATAGACGTAAAAATCATAATGATTTTGGGTTTGAGATTAACAGAGGGTGTGCTTTTGCGCGCCGTAAAATAGAAAAACATTAAGTGGCGTCATGAAGCTTTTATTCTATTAATTTATTTGATGTTACTTTTTTATCTTGATTATAATCTGATTGTGTGAATATGCATGTGTGTGAGTGTGTTTATGTTTATGTGTGTATGTGCGTCTGTGTGTGCGTGTGACTGTGTGTTTGTTTTAGTTGTGAAATAACGATTTATTTCATAGATTGCTAAAAGTGAAATTAAATATTGAAAAGACGTTACCACGTAATCTTTTATGTATAGTTAAAATTATGCACTGGATTATGAAAAATTCCGTTAGTGTTATGAACACAAGTTTCTGCCGATGCGATCTGCATGGGTGCTTGAATAAAAGATAACGGGAAATCATTGAATGTGACTTAAAAACTGTTAATGAGAAGAACAATCTCCAATGATTTTTTCAGAGATGGTTTTTACATTATGCTTGATTTTAGAAGAAATGAGCCCTTGCGCCGGGATTTTAAATAATATTATGGTACGTGTATAAGTGTTTATACACTGTTGTAAGAGTGGGGTTAAAAAGCGGAATTGTATTTTTTTTTAAAGAGGAGCAATTTTGTGAACTATTTGAAGGGTGCATTTCATTTCTAGGGTCATGATTTTATAATATCACAGATCCCTGAGTGGCACTATTTCTCAGCCACTGATAATATCCTTTTGGAAAAGTTTAAACTCTTGATTACTTTTTTAAAATTGAAAATATAGACGTAAAAATCATAATGATTTGTGTGTGTGGGGGGAGGGGAGGGGCTATGTGCGAATGTGTGTGTGATTTGGTTATTTTTATGTCTGCTAATGTTGCGCCTCTAACATGACAACCAGTATTTTAAAAAGTAAATGTACAAACAAAAATAATAATAAATTTCTACGGTGTAGATAGAAAGGGGTACATTTTCAGCTCAAACCTTGCGATTTAAGGTGTTTCTTTAAAACAAATTAACTCATACATACCTTAATTTAGCATTAATATTCACATAATTAATATCTGACCCATAAAATAATCCTATTAATTTGACTAAGGCCATGCTAAGCCTAGAAACAAAGTCCTAACGAATGATGAAACATCCATTTTAAAAAATTGGGTACGTTTCTCGAACAATGCGGTTGCATGACATACGCTTTAGGTAAAAAATGTTCTTTAAGGTGTAAATATATCAAGTGTAAAGAAATATCACGGGTATTATTACTTATAAGTAGGATATAGCATAAGAAAGTGCGTGTTATGTCGAAAAAAAAAGCACACTGACAACAACTCATTTTGTGCCAAGCTGTTTTGAGTTTATTAGATGAATAATGTACAACGGGAATAAAGATTGATATAAAGTGAATTGTTACTATTAGAAAAATGCGTGGGAATATAGAATGATTGACATAACATTTATAAGGAGATCAATTTCTCATCATTGTCTTAAAAGCAGCATTGTTCTTATGTTTTTATACAAGTTAAAGGAACATGTGCCTTGATATCAAATAAACCATATTTTCCTCTCTCCCCAAGCCACAATATTCACAAATATTATCTGGCTAAGCATATTCTATTCGTATTGAAGTAATATAATGCTTAGACTATAAATGAAATGTGTGTTTTCTAAGAACCAAAGGAATAATGTGGAAAGATATTGTTTTCATGATTTGATTCACGTGAAAAGAAAGTGAGCCTTGCCAGTTAGATTTTTGTAACTGTTAACGACATTTGTTATCCTGGTAGAGTATATAGCATGCGTTATTAAAGGGGTTCGAGCATGGTGAAAGAAAGTCATCAATCGATCTGAATGAAAGGATGTGGTTGAGCAGGTCAGGGCCCTATAGGGGCTGTAGCTGGAAGGATGTGGTGGAGCA
>MUZC01000373.1:104597-143962 GCA_002072015.1 Radix auricularia | reverse complement strand
AAATACTTATATACACTATATAAATACTGAAAATCACCCATTCTACTATTTCCCGTGTAGGTAGAATAATAAAACTTTGGGAAGTTGTTAAGTACACTCCCCGAACGCTAATTTGTGAAAAAGAATTTCAAACTTCCCACTCATTGGGGGCCGGGGGCCCAAATGTTGTTTTTTCTTAAAAACAAACTGATCACTAATTCTCCAATGTAACGTGTAGTAAAAACATGAAACTTTTGGAAATTACTCTCCTGGCAGTAATGGGGGAGAAAAAATTCACACTTATGTGGTGCCGGGGGCCCAAATGTACTTTTTATTAAGTGGGCTATATTAACAAAATGTAGACAACGAAATACAATCATGTCTCAAGAAAGATCATGTTTCTGATTATGTGGAAGCATGTACTCCTCCAAAAATGGATGAGTGCAAGCCCGCAGTGGTAACAGGTGATAAAAATATTTAAGTTATCACTCACTGGAAGCCGGGGGCCCAAATGCAGTTCATTTTTAAAAAAAAGACTAATATATGCTATATAAATACTGAAAATCCCCCATTCGACTATTTCCCGTGTAGGTAGAAAAATGAAACTTTGGGAAGTTGTTAAGTACACTCTCCTAACGCTAATTTGCGAAAAAGAATTTCAAACTTCCCACTCATTGGGGGCCGGGGCCCAAATGTTTTTTTTCTTTTATTAGAAACAAACTCATCACTTATTCTCCAATGTACCGTGTCGTAAAAACATGAAACCTTTGGAAATTATTGAGCAGACTCTACTGGCAATAATGGCTTCCTTTTTCATGGGTTGCCGGGGGCCCAAATTATTATTTTTTTCTTAAACGAGCTATATTAACACAATTCAGACAGCGAAATATTGTGAAATTTAGTTCACGTATACGACATTACATGACGAAATTTCTTAAGTAGATTTTGTTTAAATTTCCCGCTCATGTGGGGCTGGGCGCCCAAAAACCTATTTTACTTAGATGGGCTATATAAAAATTGAAAATTACTATTTCTCCTATTTCTGATTATGTAAAAGCATGAAATTTTAGGAAATCAATGAGTACACGCCTGCAGTGGTAACAGGTGAAAAAATAATTAAATTATCACTTACTGGGAACCGGGGGCCCAAATGTATTTTGTTTTACTACTACACACTATATAAATACTGAAAATCACCCATTCTACTATTTCCCGTGTAGGTAGAAGAATGAAACTTTGGGAAGTTTTTAAGTACATTCTCCAAACGCTAATTTGCGAAAAATAATTTAATTAGCTTCTACAGAAAAACCTTATTTAAAACCCGTGCGAAGCCGGGTACTTGCCTCTAGTTTATATATAAGACGCATTTGTTGTCCGTCTGTCTGTCTGTCTGTTTGTCTGTTCCCTAATATCTCAAGATCCAGGCAACCCAGTAAAGTGAAATTTGGTAAACGTACACATAATTATATGGGGAAGGTTCTTAAATAGGTTTCGTTCCATAAATTCACACTCATGGGCACCGGGGGCCCAAAAACTTTTTTTTTCCTTATTTGAGCTATATAAAAAATGAAAATCAACAATTTTTCTATTTCTCGAGGAGGCAGAAGCATGAAATTTTAAGAAATTGTTTAGTACACTTCCGCAGTGGTAACAGGTGAAAATAATATTAAATTATCACTTAATGGGAGCCGGTGGCCCAAATGTATTTATTCCCTTTGGCAAGTTGTTAAGTACGCTACCCCGAAGATACTTTGCGAGAAAGAATTTTAAACTTCCCACTCATGGGGAGCCGGGGGCCCATATGAAGGTTTTTTCGGTACTAATATATGCTAAATAACTACTGAAAATCCCCCCATTCGATTATTTCCCGTGTAGGTAGAAGAATGAAACTTTCGGAAGTTTTTAAGTACACTCTCCTAACGCCAATTTGCAAAAACAAATTTTAAACTTCCCACTTATTGGGGGCCAGGGGCCCAAATGTAGTGTTTTCTTATATTAAAAACTCACTCATCACTAAGTCTCAAATTTACCGTGTAGGTAAAAACATGAAACTTTTGGAAATTCTTGAGCATACTCTCCCAACAATAATGGCAATCGTTCCCTAAATTCCCACTCTTAGGGGCCGGGGGCCCAAAAACATTTCCCCCCATTATTTGAGGTATATAAAAATGAAAATAACTAATTCTCCTATTTCCCGAGAAGGCAGAAGCATGAATTTTTAGGATTATTGTTTAGTACATTTCCCAAATTATCGCAGACGAAAATATATTTCAATTATCACTCTCTTGGGTTAAGGGGCCAAAATGTTTTTTTCCCTCCCTATATGAGCTATGTAAAAATTGAAAATCACGAATTCTCCTATTTCCCGTGTAGGTAGAAGAATGAAACTTTGGGAAGTTGTTAAGTACACTCTCCTAACGCTAATTTGCAAAAATGAATTTTAAAATTCCCACTCTAGGGGGCTAGGGGCCCAAATGTAGTTTTTTCTTACATTAAAAACCGTATTGTATCTAATTCTCAAATTTACCGTATACGTAAAGATATGAAACTTTTGGAAGTTTTTGAGCACTCTCTCCCAACAAAAAATGATTAAAAGTTTTTTTTTTTAATTCTCACTCAAGGTGAGCCCAAATGTATTTTTTTCCTTAAATGAACTGTATTTCACATCTCCAATGGTAACAGGTGAAAACATATTTAAATTATACATCTTTGGGGTCCAGGGACCTAATGTAGTTTTCTTCTTTATATGAGCGAAAATTACTAATTTTCCTATTTCCTGTTTAGGTAGAAGCATGATACTTTGGTAAGTTGAGCAATACATATCCGCAATGGTAAGAGGAGTAAAAAGAAATCACTCCCCTGGGGCCCGGGGCCGAAATGTATTTGTCCTGATTTAAAAAAAAGGACTCATCACGTATTCTCTAATTTTCGGTGACGGCAGAAGCATAAAAGCTTGGAATTTTGTTGAGGAGGCACTCACGACGAAAATTAACAAAGAAAAATTATAAAACACCTGCTCATGTGGGGCCGGCGGCCCAAATATGTTTTTATTCTTACATGGGCTTTGTAAAATTTAAAAACCACTAATTCTCCTATGTCCCAGTAGGTAGAAGCATGAAATTTTCAAAAGTTGTTGAGTACACTTCTGCGATGGAAACAGGCGAAAAAAAATTATAACACTTATTGGGAGCCTGGTGCCACAATATAATGTATTTCTTTTACTCATATAAGTTATATAAAAATTGAAAAACTGTAACTACACTATCACGATAGTGCAGTCTTAACTGGTGTGCCAGAGTCTTGGCATTGCTGGTATAGAATTGCTGACACTATGCGTTTCGGATAGGCAAATGTATTTGACCTGCTTTAAGATAAATGTACCCTTTTTACTTCATGCAAATAAACAGTTTAGTACCCTTCTACAGAAAACCACATTTAAAACCCTTGCGAATCCGGGTACTTGCCTCTAGTATAATATAAAATTCATGTATTTATGTATGTTTGTCCTTATAGCTTCCTAAATCATTCATCCGATCACGATTAAAATGTAGGAAATTGTTGAGTACGCTTCCGGGACAATATTTGTGTGAAAAAACATTTTGAAAATTGACACTCATGGGGGACCGGAGGCCCTAAATGTTTTTTTTTTCTTATGTGAGCTATATTCAAATTAGTTTAAGTTTTAGGTTCTTGGAAAATGAATGGATCTTGACCAAACTTAGTACATATATATTTTATAACCCATATTAAAATACCATACTGCGTTCAACCCCTAATGTTCATTCCTTTGGGGCGAGGACCCAAAATGTTTATTTTCGTGTTTAACACTTTATTTCAATTTTGATTTTAAACAACCTTGAAAGATATTGAAAAATATCATGATTTCGATTGAAATAAACAGGCATTTTAAAGTTAATCTTTTGCACCGATTGGGCCCGTGGGCCCTTAATATTGTTTTTGCTTATATGATGAGAACAAATTGTTTAAGCAGTAACGACTGGGAAAATGAATGGATCTTAACCAAACGTGGTGTATAATCACTTTGATAGCACATTTTAAAATTCTATGGTAAATTGAATCTTTAATCTTCATCTCTTCGGGCTGGTGGCCCTGATTATCTTTTCGTAAACGTTTAATATTTTATTTCCCAATCTATGACATGGTCTCAACAAATGTAGCTAATATATTAAATATGATCATATTTGAAATGAACAAATGTTTCAAACTTTACATCTTGACCTACTGGGCCAGGAGACTCTTAATGTCATGTTTTGCTTGTGAATATAAATCTATATTTATGTAAATCAATGTATCAATTCAAATCAATGTCCAAGGTCTATAAATACACTGTCCATTGAAGAAGAAATAAACAGCAGAATTGGCAAGGCAGCTGCCACAATGGCCACACTAATAGTATGTTTGTCCATTAAAGCTGACTAAACCATTCATCCTATCACAATTAAACTTTAGGAAATTATTGGTTGCGCTTACGGAATGGTTTATACAATGTTGAATCCTGTACATTGACATTAATGGTGGCCGGGGCCCATTTTTTTTCCATTTATATTAGCTATATACAAAATAGTTTAATCGTTAGCTACGTGGAAAATGAATGGATCTTTACCAAACTTAATACATACATACTTTACAACCAGTATTAAAATTCAATACGGTGTTGAACTCCTAATGTTAATTGCTTTTGGGCTGGGGATTAAAATCTTTTTTATCATTAGCGTTAAAGACTTTATTTTTGCCCCTTATGAGATATGAGCGAGGGAATCTGGTTACACACCAGAGCTGATGGAGGACTTTTCAACACTGCCAGCCTCCGAGCCAAGAGCAAAACGACAGATGTCCCAATTCGTGAGCTACTATTTGCGGATGATGCGGCAATAACAGCACACACCGAAACTGGTTTGCAAAAACTCGTGTCAAGCTTCGTCAATGCCTGCTAAGAATCTGGTCTGCAAATCAGCTTGAAAAAGACAAACATCATGGCCCACGACACCCGACCTCCACCTACCATAAAAATTGATAATGAAAACTTGGAGGTTGTGGACAGCTTCACCTACTTGGGGTCCAAGGTCTCCAATACACTGTCCATTGAAGAAGAAATAAACAGCAGAATTGGCAAGGAAGCTGCTACAATGGCCACACTAAATAAGCGGGTCTGGCAAAACACCAAGCTAACGAAGAAAACCAAACTGTGTGTCTATCGAGCCTGTGTCATCAGTACACTACTATATGGGAGATAGACATGGACCACCTATACATCCAAAGAGCGCCAGTTTAACAGATTCCATTTAAGATTCCTGCGACGTATCCTTGGTATTAAATGGCAAGACAAAGTGCCTAATAGTGAGGTCCTAACGCGTGCCAATACCCACAGCATGTTCTCAATTCTTAGCGAAAGACGCCTAGGTGGCTAGGACATGTTAAAAGAATAAGCCCCGGCCGAATCTCGAAGGACCTCTTATATGGTGAACTTGCTTCAGGAAAGAGGAAAACAGGTCGCCCACGCTTGCGTTTTAACCCTCAAAGACCCAGTGGGTCATATATGACCGACCATAATAAAAAAATCTAAAAAATTACTTATAGTCATTTTCATATGATATTTTTACCTCTAAAACCCACTGTCCCTTCTGTGGAGCAAAAGGGAGCTAAGAATTTCATCTTAACATAGTTATTCTTTAGTGAATTCTCTTTGCAAATGGCTACCCCCATGGCTCTTTGTACTGAGAGACGACTACCTATATTTCATGAATCAGCTCTTTATCAGGAGGTAAGTTTCAAATTAATTTATTGTTTTATCGTAAACTTAAATATGTCAAAAACACTTATGAATGCACACACAAATTAAATTGTTAATAGTTTTTTCATGCTTTGCTTTATAAAACCATTGGGTCACCTGCGACCCATTGGGCGTTTGTGGTATGAATTTTTATAGTTGCTGCCCTTGGTTACCGTTTGTTGCTAAGCCTTTATTCGTTGCTCTATAAATAGTCTTATAGTGTCTTACTCATATTTTTAGTTATATTATTATTTAGTGTTATTATTTTAAAAAGAATATATTGTTTTTATGCATAATTCATTATGATCTGTTGCATTACTAATATTCCTTATGTAAAAATAATGTTACTACAATAGTAATAGTAATAACAACAAAAGGGGGTTTTAGGAATAAACTGTAACTGTAACTAAGCCTAAAAATGTGTTATACTTTATAATACAAACAAAATTATTTTTCTATTTTTCAGAAAGCTTTTTTCATCAAAAGTATACCATACAAGACTTGAGATAAATTTTATTTTCAAGCTATAAATCCAGATAAAAGTGATTAGGAGAATAACGACATTTCAACGCATGATAAATATGAAGACCACAACCCTAATAATGTTTGAGGCAATTGATGTGGTACAGAAGAATGTTATTGTATTATATAACATTGAACCCCTCATCTCTACATCCTCTAAATCTAACAGAGGGAAGAATAATAAAGATCTATGAGTAACAAGCCACTCACGCATTATTTCTGAATCATATAAATGCCTACAAGGACATGAACTGCGAGAGAAGATCTGTTGTATCCCTTACTGACTTCCCAGTAAATGAAAAGAAACTCCAACCACAACTTTGCCAGAATTCGAGATAGATGGTTACTCTCAATATCAGTTTCCTATAGCGAGTGATGATCTTCAGCGATGCAAATTGTGCAACCAAAAATGAAATGTTTATCTTTGTTTCAATCAACAGAGAAACTATTTGAGGTTTATATACCTGAAATTGTGAATAAAATTTGAATAAAATGTATTTTATTACATATGTTATATTTTTTTATTGTGAATTAATTGAGTGAAATCTATACCCTTAAAGCCCAGTGGGTCACCAGTGGAACAAATTGGACAAGTAGGTCAAGGTCACATGGAAAAAAAATTGAACATGGATATCAATTTCTATACCCAAAGTATACATGCATACCAAAGGAAATAATTTTCTGAGCACTAGAACATGGTCTGGGTTTTTTAGGGTAGATGTCTGTCAAAGGGACATGAAAGCAGCCAAAATACATACAAGCGACTGGGAGTGTAAGGCAGAAGACCGTTGTACGTGGCGCACGGTTGTCAAAGAGGGCGTCATAGTAGCCGAGGAGGGAAGAATGGAGGAGGCTGCAGACAGCAGAGCTAGGAGAAAGGCCAAGACATTTGGATGCACAGAACTCCTGTGTAAAAACTGTGGTAAAGAATGTCACTAAAGGATAGGACTGCAAAGCCACTCGAGAAAATGCAACCCAACCTAATGGTGATGCACCATCGACTCGCGAGGCGGAAGGATGCCGATAAAAACAATGAGATATATACTAATTGTTTAAGTGTTAACGACATGGGAAAATGGATGGATCGTAAACCCTACATGGTGTAAAATAACTTGATATCCCGTATATACATTCTATAGGACATTGTATACAATTTCTAATGTTTTTCCTTTCGGGCCGGGGGCCCTGATTCGTTTTTCGTAAACGTTTAAGATTTTATTCCTTATTCTGTGCCATTGTCTCGACAAATATCGATAATACATTAAATATGATCCAAATTGAAATGAACAAATGTTTCAAAATGTACATCTTGCACTAATGGGGCCAGGGAACCTTAAAGTCATTATTTTTCTAGATATATAAAAATGAAAGTATGTCTGTGTGTGTGAGCATGTGTGTGTGTGTGTGTGTGTCCTTTATAAACCCTGCATCCGATCGTCATGAAACCTTTGGAGATAGTTTAATACGCTCAATGGATGATTACTGGCAGCATTTTGTTCTATATTTAACACTCATGGGGCGCCGTGTGCCCATAATGTCAATTTTTGCTTACATAAATAGTTTAAGAGTTAGCTACTGTGTAAATTGATGGATCTTAATCAAAGATAGTATATAAACATTTTACAGCCAATAATAAAATACTATAGGACACTGAACTCTTAATGATTATTCCTTCGTGGCTGGGGGCACTATATGCATTTTTTTCTTAAACGTGTAAGTTTTTATCCCCCATTCGATTATTAATGATCTCGACAAAAAAAAAAAAAGACAAATATATCCTATATTGTGCAGATTAGAAATGAAAAGGTCTTTTCAACTTTACATTTTTCACTGAATGGGGCCATAATTAATATTTTTTGCTAATATGAGCTATATTAGAATACATTTATACATTAGCTACTGTGTATATGAAGGGATCTTAACAAAAATTTGTATTAAAAAACTTGATAGACCATATTAAGTGGGACGTGGTGGTCGAGAGGTAGCGCTCTCGACTGTCATACCGATGGTCACGGGTTCACTCTCGTGGCCTGAGGAGTCCCCGAGTCACCCAGCTCCGAATGGGTACCTAACTAGACAATAGTTAGGCGGCTGGGGTAATGCGTGGAACCCCTCTAGCCGTGGCCTGTGACCGCTGCATCACTTGCCAACAGATCATCTCTCATGGTCTGTGGACGCAATTATCTTCTGCATAGAAGGAGCGTCTGTATATCTAAGATATATAAGATAAAAGGCTACAGGGCACTGAAAACAAAACAAAAAAATGTTACTATTTACAAATATGAATAACAAAGAACTATTTATTTGGCATGAAACCTTTGAAGTAAAACTGATCACAGGATAAAAGAAAATATTAATGTAGCAATAGTTAATCGAATATACAATTTAATATACACGTTTTAAGAATCTAAATAAACCTTTTCATTATTGTCAGGTCAGCAACCTTTCCAGTTATATATTAAAACCAAAGGTTTTTAAAGTTTTAAATTAGTCTATGACGCATTAAAACATTACATGTAAATGACAATCAAACAAAAACTATTGTGGAGGGGGGACGGGATTGAAATTTTTAAATATGTTATTTTTTAAACACACAAATATTGACTCTCGTAGAGTATAAAAGAAATACAAACGCTCAACTGGAGCATCGCCGCGTATTTTTCTGGAATATTTTTTTATAACACACCATTCATTGGTTTCTTAAATTTATTAATTGTTTTTGAGATCGATGCAACGCACGACAGGTCTGCTAGTAATATAAAACTTTCATTTATTTTATATTTTTTTGTTTTATTCATTTATTTCCAAATTTAAAAATTTAATGCGGACGTTCAATAAGAATAATTTTTGGTGCACTGCTTTCTAAAAATAGTAGTGTCACGGACAGACAGAAGTGACAGACAAAACAGAAATTTCAAAAAATATATATATTAATAGTTTTCAATTTAGGTACATACTTCTCCATTTTAAAAAACGAGTTTTAAAGTGTAATCTTTAAAATAAACTCTTCTCACAAGGAAAATGATATACAAAATTAAACATTGTTTTTAAAATTTAAATTCATTGACATTATATTGAACTATTTATACTTTAAAAAATGTTAATTGCCCGTTTTTGTTGTTCCTTTAAAATTTTAAGTTTAATAACATCATACATCTTATTGTTAGCTTTAATCATTGGGTAATTTTTCAAAAGTTAACGATTAAATTTGAATCGATAACAGCCCTACTATTTATGTAAGTGGTACGCTACTTGACTTCGATCCCTATAGTTAGGGATACAATGACAACAAAATGCAATGATTTTCGTACTCATTGATTAACATCACATTCGAATAAAACAAAATGTCTCTATTTTATGCTATTTTTCGGTTTCAAACGTTTTTTTAAGATTGGTAGAATGAACGTAGAAACAAAATCATCATGATTAAAACTGACTTTGTTGATCACATAATCATTGCGACTATCTTTGACGATAAAATATTTTTTTAAAATTATTTATAAAAATGTGAATAAAAATGTGAAACCTGTTAATCTCCAGCGATATTTTTAGAAAACAACTTATATTTCCAGCCATTGACGATGAAGTAGCAAGTGTTTATTCTTTTAAAAATTGTTGGAAGATATGTAGCATATAACTAATCGAATTCATGCCAAATGTCGCTATCACGTCTGTACAGGGAAATAGTACACTGGTCCCTGGTACAATGGAAAACTCTTGCCGGTCCGTCATACTAAAATTTTGAGAATCAGTTCCATAGGAAAATGTTAGTCCAAATAATAATTAAAAAAAAACCTATCAAATAAGCAGTAAAAAACCAAGTTTTTCACTATAAATCCTTTATATATAAGGATGTTCATTATAATACGCATGGCAAAACAATCCGAAAATACAATATACTAGTTATGTCTCGTAAAACATTTTTAATATAATGCGCACCGATCGTGAATATATTTTTAAAAAGTATAGTCAATATAATGCGCGTCTTTTTGCGTGACAGGAAAGGTTGTTGAACATAATACGCACCATGACACTCTATCTAAAAAATTAACATTATACAAAGAGATAAATAAAATAATATACAAATTCAATAATTCAATTGTAGTACCTTTGATCGATCTGAAATTTTGATACATCATTTTTATCATCGTCATGAATCTGCCTGCAAAACTTCAGATAGCCTACAAAGAAGATGGTTAAAATGATCCAAAGTTGTTTTTTTGACAAGGGATCAGACACCACGAGTTACAGTAAAGGATTTAAAAAATACATAAATTGTGTTCAAACTTTTAGTGGCGTTATTTGTATCAAGATTGCCTTATAAATTCATCTTGACTTATTTTGCTTCATTAAGTTTGACAGGTTATTGCTAGTTGTTGGCCGCTTCTGATACGATTTTATCTCACGGCTGAGGTCCCGTTTTCTCCCTTTCTCGTGATTGGCCTATTTTGTATTTCTTTGTGGACTTATCAAACCGTCTCCTCTCTCACACAATAATTCAGTGCATTCATTGAAGTCAGGAGTTAAACTCTTTAATAACAAAACATTTAATATCTATATACAAGTATGTCACAATGTAAGACAGTAATCTTTAGAGCTCAAATAATTCAATCTCTCTATTCGTGCACCTTTTCACTTTCTGACTCCTCAGCACAAGTCTCGTGTTCATCTCCCCGTGAACACACCATACCGACTGCCCATTGGCTTTCATTCGACCCTGACACACCACCGCATTTCTTTCATCGCACATGTCTCACGTGACACCAGTAACATTACAATGGACATTGCAAGTAAAAAATGAAACACCATGCATCACATGTTCAATGACCAAAACATATTGACTCTGTGCGTGATGTCGAGTTTTGACGAGTTGGACATTCCCCATGACCGTGCTTCGATTTAATCCCAGACAAGACATCCAACGTCATCGTAGACAAATGTCCTCAGCCAGAAGCCAAAAAGCTCATCACCTCCTCTATTAACACCTGGGAGGTCTAACAGTACCTCGCTTTCTTTATTTACACCTGTGAGGTATGAAAGTATGAGAAACCAGGCCGAGATTGTAGGCATGAGTGCCATGGGTTGGGACTGATTATATCGACATGAGCGTCTTAGAGACATACTCCTTTTGGCGGATGTTTGATACCAACTCACCAATAGAATCAAAACATGTGTAATTTAAACCATTGTCTTTTGTTTCTTTGTTTTCGTTGTTTTAAAAGTTTAAACCTGTAATTGGCAAACTGCGACTTAAAATAAATAATTTATTTAACTTATATCATTATTATTATTATAATGTGCTTGTTTTATTCGGAAAAAGCGTGTTAAAAACTTTTTTTTTAGACTTGGATCGTTCCAGTCAGTTGCAGTATACATTGAAGTTACTTTAAAGTATATTTGAAAGATGAAGTTTATGTTTGAAAGATGAAGTTTATATTTGTAAGATGAAGTTTATATTTGCAAGATGAAACTTATGTTTGTATATATATATANCGTGGGCCAGTTCTGGGACCAGGTATTCATTCATCGAGCTATTGAAATGTGTGGCTTGGCTCCTTGGCTTTGGTTTAAACTGAAAATTTCATAAAATGCCCATATCTCAAGTATTTAATTTGAAAAAAAAAATTTTAGGAGGTATATTTAAATATAAGAAGTTCAATTTAATGTCAGTGAATATTAATTTTGTCATTGTTAATTAAGTAAAAACAATATTTTTTTTAATATATAATTTTCCTTAAAAAAACTGCGTATTTTAAAGTTTACGCTATAGTATGTTTTTTAAAATGGAGAAGTGTGTACGTAAAATATAAACTATTATTCATTAATGATAAATAACTATTTATTAATAAATCGAAAAAATTCTTTTAAATGTTTTCTTTAATTTTAATCGCTATTTTATCGATTAAAATTATTTTAATCAAGAAAATGGTAATTCAAGTTAAAGAAAATCTTTTAAACTATTTTTTAGATTTATTAATAAATAAGTTATTATTAATAATTAGAAGTTGTTTTTTTTACGTACAAACTTCTCAATTTAATTTTTTTTTTAAGGTTTAAACTTTAAAATAAGCAATATTTATAAGGAAAATGATATTAGAAAAAACATTATCTTTACTTAACTAACAATAAGAAAATTTTAATTCCGTGACAATAAATTGAACAACTTAGGCCTTATATTTAAATATATCTCCTCAAAAATATTTACTTTTTAATGAAATACTTAGGTTATGGGCATTTTATGAAATTTCCCATTTAATGACGTCATACATCTTATTTTCCGCTTTAATCAAAATTATCGATTAATTATTCGGTAATTTTTAAAAAGTTTACGATTAAATTAGAATAAATCGATAACGTCGATAACAGCCCTACTATTAATGCAAACTAAAAGCATATTAATTGGTAATATATTTTGGAATATGTGTTGCCTCATGGGAGGGGGGGGGCGCCGTGGCCTTGCGACCTCAGTAACTTTCTTGTGGCCTTTAAAAACATTACTTATAGGTATATCATTTTATGCGGTCTCTTTTATTACTGCTTACATAAATATGGCATGCAATGGTAAAAATGTTTCCCACCTTTACTTCGCTTCAATAGCAATTATTTATTCAAGTTTATTACTTTATAAAAATCCATAATATGATTGACTTAAGGGGTCAACCATAAATGATTTCATTGCTTATTTTTACCCCCTACTCCTCGTCACACGTGGGACGTGGTGGTCGAGAGGTAGCGCGCTCGACTGTCATTCCGATGGTCACGAGTTCGAATCCACGCGAAGGCAAGGATTTGTTCCCGGGGCCTGAGGAGTCCCCGAGTCAGCCAGCTCTGAATGGGTACCTAACTAGACAATAGTAATGCGTGGAATCCCTATAGCCGTGGCCTGTGACCGCTGCATCACTTGCAACAGGTCATCTTTCATGGTCTGTGGACGCAATTATCCTCTGCATAGAAGGAGCGCTTGTATAGATAAGATGAGACACGTCCTTATAAAACTTAGACCCGTTTTTCTATATGACGTCACAAAGCTTGGGCGCCCCCCGCCCCCACCAATTATTTGAAAATGAGCATGTTTCAAATCAAATTTTCATCATTTGAGTATGTCCTTAGTTACACGCGTGAAGCCATGTAAAACGTCATTTAATAAAGTGTCAGTAATCAAATATTTAAGTGGAATATTTATTTAAATTTGCGCGTTTTTGGTGTGACATCACAATTATTTAACACCCCCCTCGTCACAAATGTGGTAATCCCCCACCCAGTGCGTGACGTCATTTATTGATGGCTGTCAGGGAAACATTATTGAGTTATTGGGTTTTCCCTGACATTGCAATGTTTTTAGTGTTTGGTGTGGTGCGCACGGTATGAAAGAAGTTGACATAATAGTGTGAACGTGACGTAGGGAGAAGGCAGTTGTTGTGAGGGAGAGATAGGTCGTGTTTGTAAATGGAGGAACTTTCGACATGCTGTTAATAAAGTTATAGATGTTCAAGAGTGTTGGTGTTATACCTTGAGTTGACCTGTCCGTTTGGTCATAACAAATAACCCAAACAACGACGTAACATTGGGGGCTACCGTCTGGGATTATTTGTGGACCAAGGCAGAAAAAAAACTCAGGTATCCGGTTTACACCAGACGTCCTTCTACTTACAACAAGGTTATTAATGTATTCGCTCCACCGTGGTCAGTGACGAGCGTGTTTTCGGTGGCTATTCATGTAAATCATCGCAACGTGGACAGTTAAGTACACATCCGTGTGCAATCTCAGTGGTCTGTGAGTCATCGCAACCTTGGCCAGTCCTGTACACATTCAGTGTGCAATCGTGGTGATCTGTGAGTCATCGCAACGTTGGACAGTTATGTACACATCCAGTGTACAGTCATAGTGATCGGAGAGTCATCACAACGTTTGACAGTTCTGTCCACATCCAGTGTGTAGCCGGTGGCTGTAGTGATCCGTGAGTCATCGAAACGTGGGCCAGTTCTGGGACCAGGTATTCATTCATCGAGCTATTGAAATGTGTGGCTTGGCTCCTTGGCTTTGGTTTGAACACTTTCGTTTCAGGTTTGTATGATGGACAATAATTTGAAAGTGTATATGGTTCTTAAATTAAGCAAGTTACGTAAGTAGTTATGTTAGAAATTGTAAGAAGTGATTGAGGTATAATAATCTTTTCTGTTTTTCTATAATACAAATTTTTAAATACAAGTTACATAAAATAATGACAGGGAATGATAGATGGTGGTTGAACAAAATTGAAGAAGTTATGTTAAAGTGGGAAAAAGACGTCGAAGAATCTCTGAGACAAAATGGAGAGAGACAGAGACAGCGACAGAAAAAAGATGAAAAGAAACTGAGACAATACGAAAAGAAACAGGCATCATTAGAGGCAAAAAGACAGAGAAGGGCTATGGATCAGACGAAAGACCATGACCGTGACGATAGCAAGGGTGAAGAACTCTACGGATTAGCCAGCATTTATTGTGAAGATCCGTATCTGACGGAAGAAGTTTATAGGGTGGCGGACCCGCAATCTGGTCAGTTTGAGTATTATACATAAGAAAATCCCAAGAAGCCGGTTAACGTCATCAAGTATAAAAAGGAAAATATGATCCAGGATGGTCAAAAGTACAATAGTAAAACAATTAGTGAATGTCGTGAGAAGGTTCCTAAGAACAGAAAACATTATACAAGGGAAGATGAAGTATCTGAGAGGAATGAAAAAGAAATTATGTTCCTTAGAAACCGTGATGCCGAAAATGAGAAAGAAATAGAGTGGTTACAAAAACAGTATTCAAGGAAAGATGAAGAATCAGAGAAGAAAGAAAAAGAAATTAGGTTTCTTAAAAACCGTACTGTCGAAAATAAGAAAGAAATAGATTGGTTAAACTGGGAATTAGCAGACAAACTTAGCCTCGTGGACAGATTAAAAACATCATTGTTCGACAAAGACAAGGAAATCGCGGGACAGAAAGTGACAGTAAATTATTTACAAGCAAAATTTGATAGTGTTCAAAATAGTTCAATATAGACTTAACGAGGTGGAAAGGGAAGCCGAGAATTACAAAACAGAGCTAAAGGAAGCTAAAGATGGATTAATAATGGTAATTGTCGAAAAGCAGAGAGTGTTAGCTCAAGCTAATAAAGAAAAAGCTAACTTGCTCAAAATAACTAATGACAAAGATGAGTTATTAGAAAAATTAAAGAGTGACCACAAAATAAAATTAGATGAAAAGGAAGTCGAGGTAGTGAGCTTAAAATTGAAAATTGACTCAATGGCGAATGAGTTGTCTAGTTTGATAAATATAGTCAAGATTAAAGATGAAAAACTGATAAAAAGTTATACAAATATAATTATTGCGAACACAAAAACAGCAGATCAGAGAAAAGCCTTAGCTTAAAGGGATGATTTATTAGAGCAATTGAAGACTGAGCACATAATAAAACTAAATGAAGCTGAATTAAAGTACATGAACTTGAACATGAAAAATACTGAACTGGAAAAAGTGTATTCTAGCTTGATAAAGATTTTTAAGGGTAAAGACGTAAAGCTAGCAGAGATGGAGTTAAACTTAATCATTGCAAACCAAAATATAATAGGGCTGAAAAAGACGCTGACTGATACAGATGGAATTGTAGAGAAATTACAGAAAGAGCTAAAGGAAATAAAGATAGAGAATGAATATATTAAAGAAAGAATGACTCAGAAAGAAGAAGAGAATAAGGCGTTAACAATAAAGGTAGCACATAACAAAGAAGACATATTAGAATTATGGAGAATCATAGAGGAAAAAGAAGTGAACATGCCTAAATTGATGCTGAGATTAACAGGGAATGATACAGATATGACAGCTGAGGTGCAGAAACGGTCCAAAAGGTCTCAATTACTAATTGAGAAGGAACAATTTATGTCTCAAATACATCAAGTGTACAAGGAAGAAGGTATTGACCCATATAGTAAAGAAAAGTATCATTGGGTTATAGGAGCCTGGCAGACAAAAGTTGACGAAAATCAGAGGGTTTCAGATGAATTGGAAGTTATTGAGCAAATGGCCGAGCCGATTAAAACCACAGAGGTGGAGAAACCTACAAATTTTGAATGTGATGAATACAGGGATAGACATGCTACACAGGGTGCGGAAATGGTGATAGTCCGCAAGGAGAAAAATAAGAAAATAAATAACAGCTGCAGTGGGTTCACAATGCAATATATGTGCTCAAAGGAACATTGTTTTATACGGCAACACAAAGGTGACGCTTACGACCTCCATAAACACACCAAGACAAATACAGAGCTACACATGGACAGGGACAGTGACAATGTGCGGTCAAGACTGGCCAGAAATCAAGAAACCTTGACCGACACCTCACAGGACAGGTTTACGCGAAAAAGAGAGGACGGTCTTGCTTTTTCGTTACGCCTAATGAGTTTATTAATAGTTCATGGAAATATTGACTCGTGTTGGGGTAGATGGCTGGTACGCCTAATGAGTAATGAGTTTATTAATATTTGGGGTCCTCAAGGAAATATTGTGTCGTGTGGGGGCAGATGGCTGGTACGCCTAATGAGTTTATTAATCTTTGGGGTCCTCAAGGATATATTGTGTCATGTGGGGGCAGATGGCTGGTACGCAGAGTTATTAAAAGACATACACATGAAATGTCAAAAGTTTAATAGAGGTCAGGGTTATATTGACACCAGTTGCAACATATTTTTTGCCATGTGGAAAGGGGCGCATAGCCTTGAGCTAGGATACAGTAGCCTGTATACTGGAAACAAGGGTTGATTTTTGTTTAAGATAGGTGACATAAGATTTATACCACCATCAAGACCAATGGCTATGATTTTTAAGGTATAATTTTTGGGAGGTTGTGTATTAATGGCTGTAAATAAAAAGGATTTGTCTTAATAACTATGATATGGTAATTTTTGGGGTTCAATTTTAGAGTCCATGTGATCTCGTGCCATTATTTTGATATGTGTTGAGTTATTTTTGAAGTTCATGACCAGTTATTATTAGCTATTGTATGAGGTGATTTTGATGTCATGAAATTTTTTTTGATGATGTAAGAAATTTTGTTCCTGGAGACTTCAGTACATTAAAAAAAAAAACCGAAGATGCAGTAATGAAATTATATTTTTATGATGAGATTTCCATGAGATTTATTACGATGAAATATATAGTTTATGAGAATTATGATTATGATGATTGCACTGTTCCAATGATTTCGCTATTCATGATTATAAAGATGTTTTAAGAATTTTTTTGATTTGATGTTCACATTGATGGTTTATTATGATGGTTATGCTTAAGATTAATAATTATATAGGTGGGAATGGATGGACACACGCGTCCCATGCACTATGGGGACATTAAAGATACATGTGGAGTCCCACTATGGGGACTATAAAGATACATGGGGAGTCCCACTATGGGGACTATAAAGATACATGGGGAATCCCACTATGGGGACTATAAAGATACATGGGGAGTCCCACTATGGGGACTATCAAGATACATGGGGAGTCCCACTATGGGGGCTATAAAGATACATGGGGAGTCCCACTGTGGGGACTGTAAAGATACATGGGGAGTCCCACTATGGGGACTGTAAAGATACATGGTGAGTCCCACTGTGGGGACTGTAAAGATACATGGTGAGTCCCACTGTGGGGACTATAAAGATACATGAAGAGTCCCACCATGGGGACTGTAAAGATACATAGGAGGATAATTATTATATGATCAAGAAGGGCTCCGTAAAAGGTCCCATGATGGGGACAGTGCTAATAAAGCTAGGTTGTTTTTTTATGGTGCACAATTTGGCAATGATTGTCATTTTGATTACTTGTTGGGGCAGTTTTTAGATTCTAAAGTGAAGAGGGGGGATATGTCAGGGAAACATTTTGGAGTTATTGGGTTTTAACTGACATTGCAATGTTTTTACTTGTGTTTGGTGCGGTGCGCACGGTATGAAAGAGGTTGACGTAATAGTGTGAACGTGACGTAGGGAGAAGGCAGATGTTGTGAGCGAGAAATAGGTCGTGTTTGTAAATGGAGGAACTTTCGACATGCTGTTAATAAAGTCATAGATGTCCAAGAGTGTTGGTGTTATACCTTGAGTTGACCTGTTCGTTTGGTCATAACAAATAACCCAAACAACGACGTAACATTGGCCTCTAAAAAGGGCGTCAAATTGGAAAATTCAATGTAAATGACGTAAACAAGGTATGGGTTAGCCTGACCGGACGTAACGGTCCGGTCAGGCTAACCCATACCTTGTTTACGTCTTTTCCATTGAATTTTGTATAAGCCTGACTGCAGTCCTACCCCTCATTTTGTTTACTACGTCAAATTGGAGACCGCCCCGGGCGGCAAAAGGTCTAGCTACGCCACTGCCCCCAAACCGCCATTACCCCCGTATTTTCAACTTACAGAATGTGAAGAAATCAAGCCTATATGAACGAAGGGAGTTTAAGCTAAACAGTGGACATAAACATGTTAGCGGGCATGAACATAATGGTGGGTATGAACATAATGGTGGGCAACAATATAATGGTGGACATGAACATAATGGAAAGCATGAACGTAGTGGACAGCAGGAACATAATGGACAACATGAACATAATGGACAGCAGGAACATAATGGACAGCATTAACATAACGGACAGATTGAACATAATGGACAGCTTGAACATAATGGACAGCTTGAACATAATGGACAGCTTGAACATAATGGACAGAATGAAAATAATGGCGGTCTTGAACATAATGGACAGCATGAACATAATGGACAGAATGAACATAAGGGGCAGCATGAAAATAATTGCAGGCTCGAACATAATGGACAGCATGAACGTAATGGACAGCATGAACATAATGGACAGCATGAACATAACATTGACATACATGAACAAAGTATGTGTACGTTAAGGTGTTGTGTTGAATATAATTGTAACGTGATTTGACAGCTTATTGTGTATTGCGTCAATCATCATTATATTTGGCAATGCCAAGTTTGTTTCGTTTTTGTTTGTTTTGGTTGGTTTTTTTTTTTTTTTGGTGGTAAAAACAATAATTAGCCTATACATCCCTGGAGACCCACTAAAATTGACCGACCTCCGATCGCGGTCTGATCGCTTACTAGACATGCTTCAATATATTGGCGAATGAGTTTTGTTAATTCTCAAAGTGGGCCCCTTCGTGTCTTATTAAAATCTACGTACTTGTTACCGTTTTTAGGGAATATTTTCATCAATGTTCTTAAACATTAATATAGAAGTAGCAATAGCTGTTCAAAATGATAAGTTTTATAAAGCAGCACAAGCGTTTTAAAATAGTTGTTGGTCCAGTCTATTGACCCGGCTCATAATTACCGGGGAACTAACAATCTGTCAGGTCCTCGTTGAATACCGGATATATCATTGAAAGTGATACCCCCCAAAAAAACCCGGCTACCTAGAGATTCACCCCCCCACCCCGTGATGTGACAAGCCCTGATGGACACCGCTGTCCACCATTTGTCAAACACGAGTGGTGTTACTCCAGATCAGTGTCTCATCTCCGTGGACCAGCCACCGTCCACCCGTCACACGACAACAAAATGAACATTCCAGATGCGGTGAACAGGACAAAAATTGAACAGTTCATCAAATGTGACGTTGAAGGGGGGGGGGCTCACAAGAATGCCAGGAATTCGCCGGGGAACTTTTGTTGGGCATTCCGCCCTTGGAGACATTCCGCTATGTCCTGTTATAATTAGGTGTTTTCTTTCAGGGTTATGTCCCATTTATTTCACGCCGCGAGGTGTCGCTGCCGCGTCCATTGTGACGACAAAAGGTCAACACGACACCCCTTTGTCGGCCTGCTGAACTATGAGGCGGACCAAACAAGCTTGAATGACGCCCCAACTGTTGGGGCGCTGCGTTCCAGCCACAGAAGGTCTGGGGTGTGGGGGTGGTATCAAAGCTCAGTGGCCTTAAGAGGTGGGTAGGTTGGGGGGAGTTAATAAGACTTAAAATAATTTATAACTAACGCTCTTATCCGTTGTAAGGGATTGGCATGTGGCCCATTGGGGTGTTTGGATGTGGTGGTTGGGGGAAGTGAGGGGTAGGGAATAACCAGGTGGTTGTGGCGGTAGTTCAGAATACCGTATTTGTCTTGATAAATCTGTCGTTTATTTACAAAAAAAAATTGTTTTTAAAAACCACAACAAAAAAACGTCTTTTACAACAAATGTAGAATAATTTTTGTACATTGAAATTACAATAATAATAATTTTTAATGATCGAGCGCGTCGAAATGAATTCTAATGAAGTCATATCGAGGCCCGAACTGTAACTATAAAAAGGGTTCAAATTCCATCTTTACCGAGAAAACAAAGTTACAACGCACAATATTCTTCTCGTGCATTGAAAATTAAGGAATAATTTCATGAATTTAATTTTTAAATTTTTTCTCCGTTCCCTGTGTGAAGAATCTTAGTAATTTTGAAAACATATAGATTCTATAGCTTATGGAAAAAAAAAAAAAAAAAGCACACACATTTAATGGGTCAATTTTAAATGGATATTGTAGACTGCAGTCCTTTATAAAATAGTATTTCGGAACTGGACGCTATAAACATAATGGCATGATACTGGACCTTCCGGCTTTTGATTCATGATCACCGGGCCAGTCACAATGAGTCTGGTGTCCGTTAAAAGAGAAATCCACTTCGGACCTGACGAGATGACCCACCCCTACCCCCAGTCTAGCCACCTGTTGTACTGTCCCTCTCTCCCTCTCCCCTCCCTTCTCTTTACAACCATTCTCTCCCCCGTTGTTGTTAAAATGATCATCTTTGTGCCGCGTTAGTCTGACTTGACGTCACACTTTTTTCGTCTGCCAGTTCGTATTTAGGGCGATATTTTTAAGGATTATATACCCCCCCCCCCAAGCTCCAAGTAAACACAAAGGGTAAGAACTCGTTTAAATAAATGTTTCCCCTAAGTTTCGTAGGTCCGTGTGCTAAATAAAAAAAAAAAAAAAAAAAAAAAAAAACTAATGTGAAAATTTGAACAGCATCCATCTTTGTGTGTAAAATGTTACACCCCACAAACACTGTTATTATATTATAATTATATTATTCTCATCCAAATTTGCTGCGCGGTAATTCTAAACAGTTGCGCGGCGTCGGTCAATTGTCATCGCCGCCGTGTAGCTTAAAAGGAAAATTGGCTTGAACAAATTTCACAACTAACCCAGATCGACATCACATGTGTAGTTTTGAAATAGGTCTTACATAAACAATTACCCTTTTACTACTGTAATGAACAAAACATGGTAGACTGCAATTAGGCTTATAGATCTATATTGTTAGATGAATAATATATAAACTGCTCACTCATTCCCGTTTACTTATAATTCATCTACCACTACTGTAATGGGATGAAATACCATTTCTGTCAAACTTAAGGTGGACCTGTAAAACGATGGACTGTTCGAACCGGTGGACCGATGGATTGGTGGACCAATGGACTGGTGGACCGATGGAATTGTGGACTGGTGGATTGGTGGACCAATGGACTGGTGGATTGGTGGACCAATGGACTGGTGGACTGGTGGATTGGTGGACCAATGGACTGGTGGACTGGTGGATTGGTGGACCAATGGACTGATGGACCAAAGGACTGGTGGACCAATGGACTGGTGGACCAATGGACTGGTGGACCGATGGACCGATGGACTGGTGGACCGTTGGACTGGTGGACCAATGGACTGGTGGACCAATGGACTGGTGGACCGATGGACTGGTGGACCGATGGACTGGTGGACCAATGGACTGGTGGACTGGTGGATTGGTGGACCAATGGACTGATGGACCAAAGGACTGGTGGACCAATGGACTGGTGGACCGGTGGACCGATGGACCGATGGACTGGTGGACCGATGGACTGGTGGACCAATGGACTGGTGGACCGATGGACTGGTGGACCGATGGACTGGTGGACCAATGGACTGGTGGACTGGTGGATTGGTGGACCAATGGACTGGTGGACCGATGGACTGGTGGATTGGTGGATTGGTGGACCAATGGACTGGTGGACCGATGGACTGGTGGACCGATGGACTGGTGGACCAATGGACTGGTGGACCGATGGACTGGTGGACCAATGGACTGGTGGACCGATGGACTGGTGGACTGGTGGACTGATGAATTGGTGGACTGATGGACTGGTGGACTGATAGACTGGTGGACCGATGGATTGGTGGACCGGTGGACCGATGGACTGGTGGACCGATGGACTGGTGGACCGATGGACTGGTGGATCAATGGACTGGTGGACCGATGGACTGGTGGACCGATGGACTGGCGGATTGGTGGACGAGTTTTGAATTTTCAGCAGTAGCCAGTCACAGATTATTGAAAAAAAAAATGTGGTGCGAAAAGACAAGGGTCTGCAGACCAATGTATGGGGACCGCTGATATAACCGTCTCTTACCCCCCCCCCCCCCACACACACATACCCTGTGACTCTATGTCTAACTGACTGACGAACGCTGATTGTTCTTCTGTAGAGCTGACCTACACCGTGTCCTGATTGAAAACCTGAGGTCAACCCAGCGGGTCGCCACTGTCCATCAAAACCAAAACACTTCTTTCAACCCCGACTAGAAAACAAATCTCTAACGTCAACTATGACCTGGTCAAGTTCCCCGCCCGGGGGGGGCGGGCGGGCGGAGAACAGATCCCAGCTGACCCTTGGTTTGGTCGGAGGGGTGAAGAGAACCATAAAAAAAAAACGTTTGACCCCCACCACCCTCCTCCTTTCTTTGCCTCCTAAGCAAATACCATCTCTTGAGGACAGGTGATCACTGCCTGTGAGGTGAACGGAGGACAACTCGCAGCTAATGGCACGCGAATCGTTGGGGTAAACTCCCCTGTTGGGAGGACAAGGCGAGGTGTACGCCGTTGACATTCGGGCCAGGTACGATCAGACCTCTAGCCAGGACAAAACCAAGACACCGCAAACCTTGCCAGGTTTTCTCGTCCCGGATAATTGTTTTTGTTTTTTGGTTTTACCGAAACTTTGTGCTGGAATCAAAACAAATCCACTCGCTGGTGAGGCCCTCAGCAATGACTTCACTCTGAATTAAAGTCTAAAACTGCAACGGCAAAAGTCTAATTATTTAAGTTTAACGTCGAAATATGACCAGAAAGATTTCGACGGGACAGTGTATTCTAGCTTGAAGACAAGTTTTTCAATTATTGTGTTCACAGGGACGTCATTTTGAGCTCAGTGTCATCGGATTAAATTCAGCAGCATAATTTTTGTTGATTAAATAATTGATCAAGTCCTCTGGTAAGTGTGGCTACGTGTGGGTATATTGTATTTAAGGCTCACATATAATTCTTGTCTTAACATGCATAGGTAATGGATGCCATAACAATATTTTATGAGCGTTATTGCTGCGCTGTGCAAAACTTTCTGGTTCATGTATTCACGGACTAAATACTGCAGCCAAGTTTTGTTTTGTATTCGTACATCTAATAGTTTTTTTTTTGTTCGCTGGAGAAGGCTTTTTGCTGATAAGTTTCTATGTGTCGTCCTGTCAAAATTATGCATACCTTTTTATAAAACCAGTTTGCATACTTGTATAACTCACATATACGCTGTAATAGCTCATATGCATGTCTTATTTACTGTTTAATTCACCGCCTAGTTGGCATATGTAATGTTTGTATTGTTTTGGTAATAAAGACACAACATAAAAGTCAAGACGACGATAACTAACTTGTCATGACAGTCACTCTTTAGTATGTGGTCAATAGCATTTATATTAAAACTCGTTATCGCTGTGGCTCTTATGCTATTTACCTCTATGGCTCTTTTTATTTATGGCTCTCTATTTGCCTCCATGGCTCTTTGGGTATTTATCTTTCTGCCCCATTATCTCTTTGCCGCTATGGCTCTTAGTCTATTGCATCGATGGCTCTTTATCTCTTTGTTTCATAGCTCTTTACCTCATAGCTCTTTGTCTCTATGCCCCTTTGGCCTTAAGACTCTTTGCCTCTGTGGCTCTTTATTTCTTTCCTCTTATCTCTTTGGCTGTATGGCTCTAAACTCGGTGGTCGAGTGGTAGCGCGCTCGACTGGCGTACCGATGGTCACGAGTTCGAATCCACGCGAAGGCGAGGATTTCTTCCCTGAGGAGTCCCCGAGTCACCCAGCTCTGAATGGGTACCTAACAAGACAATAGTTAGATGGCTGGGTAATGCGTGGAATCCTTATAGCCGTGGCCTGTGACCGCTGCACCACTTGCCAACAGATCCTCTCTTATGGTCTGTGGACGCAATTATCTTCTGCATAGAAGAAGCGTCTGTATATATAAGATAATATCTCTTTGTCTCTTTCCTCTATGGCCCTTTGTCAGTTTGCCTATGAGGCTCTTTGCATCTTTGTCTCTCGGCGTATATGGTTCTTTGTTTCTATGACAATTTATCTCTTTGCCTCTACGGCTCTTTGGTTTTAAACGGGTCGCTTCCATTTAAATGAAGATACGACCTTGCACACTGTTGGGAATCAAATGACAGATCAGTCTTTTGAAACTAGACTTTCTGTCATGTGATGTCAAGAACGTAAAGTCATCGGTGTGCATTTTTTTTTCGCCTTTGATTGTTGTCAACCTTCATGTTAAATCGTTTGCACAAAGAGACGCGGGCATGAGAAAGTCAAAAAGGAATAGTGCACCCAGTGTTAAGTTCTGAAATCACAGGTCACTGCCGAGACAAGCATCATAACATCGGATGTATGATTGGGTAGATTAATATTGTTATCGAAAAGGGAAACAATTTTAGTTTGGTTAAAATTAAGTTGTTGGAGTAAATTCTTAAAATCACGTTTCCTTGGTTTTTAAATCCACCCCCCTCACTCTTTTTTCTTTTTTAAATTAAAAAGCCATCCAAACATCTTTTTTTTAACAAGCTGAAAAGTCGAGAAAATGTTCATCTTATTTACATCCCTCTAACGCAGGTCGTGTGCTCTGATAAACATTGTACTGAACTAAGTTAATATGTTGCGGGACTACGGAGAAAAAGTTATAGCGATATATCATCGTACCCTGTTTTAGTAACATAATATTTTTATTTAATAAGAAAAACGAGGTTAGTTTAAGGGATGTATTAGAATTACATCAAGTTTCATGTCCGACGATTGTGCGCAGGGACACCATTATCATTTAGCAAGTCTATTTCCTAGTTTATGTGTTTAATAGTAGATACTAATACTTGAGAATTTAATATGCTGTGTTAGACATTGTGAACACATAGATGCTACATATGACATGACTTAATGCATGACTTAAAAACATCGATGCTTTATTTGACAGGACTTAACACATGACTTGAACATATATGTTATTTTTAAAACAGGACTTAACACATGGCTTAAACATATGTGTTATTTTTGACAGGACTTAATACATGACTTAAACATAGGTGTTATTTTTGACAGGACTTAATACATGACTTTAAAACTTGGATGTTTTATTTGACATGACTTAACACATGACTTAAACATAGGTGTTATTTTTGACAGGACTTAACACATGACTTATACATAGGTGTTATATTTGACAGGACTTAACAGACGATTTAAAAACACAGATGCTACATCTCACAACACTGCCTACAGGATACAATACTAGATGCTTCATCTAAACTAAACACATATTCTTGAGACCTGAGATTAATCTCTTGAGGCCTTGGCTAATACCTGGGCAACCCGCTCACTTGCTGAGCAGTGCCATACAACATTGTCTTCACGTGGGGCTCTTTAGCCTCCAGATGCTTCATCTAACAGGACGGACTACCTGAGTGACAACTTCCCTGACAGCTGTGGTCAGCGATGACTGGTCAGCACTGTCACCTGAAAGGTGTATCACTGACCAGATGATGACCCTGGCATGGCCGGTCAGTTTGACCTCTCCTTGGGTCACTACTTACTTACCTGAACTGAAGGGTCATCCTGACCCCGCTGAGGATGGAAAGGTCTCAAACAGGGTCCTCCCCACCCCACACATTGTTGGATTACATGAAACGGGAAGAATTATGGATAGAAATGTATATTTATTTTGAAAGAAAAGTTTACTATTATACGTGTAGTTTAAGCTCTGGATAGTTTGTTAAATTACATTTCATTGCCATACCTCAAGCCCCTTAAATAAATTGGTATTGGGGAAAGAGGTGTGTGTCACCTTACAACAAGGGTATTGTATTGGTGAGAGAGGTGTGTGTTACCTTACAACTATGGCGGATTAAGGGGGGGGGGGCTGAACGGGCTAAAGCCACGGGCCCCCGACTGTTTAGGGCCCCCCAAACTTTTTATATTTTATAATAAAAGTGTACAAAAGTTTACACGAACCCTTGAAAATATAATAAATTAATAAATACTATCTATACAAATTATCGCGTTCAGACATGATAGTTATTGATAGTACCTAATAATCGAAAAACTTTAATTGATTCACTTCGCATGATATAAAATATAGTTTATATATTTTAAATTTCCCATTTGCGATAAGTTCCGCTGGCTGAGTGGAATTAGCACATGCTTGTGGTGTCACCGGTGTCGGGTTCCATCCCCAGCAAGGGCAATTTTTTCTTTTCACACTCAATTACAACTACCGCGAACACATCAAACAGTTATTTCTTCGTGTTCGTTTTTTTTTCATTATTAAAATTTAGCTACAGTCTTATATTAGCTGTTAACAATCATTTTATTTTAAGAATGCTGGCTGGATAGGGCCCCCGTTTGATTGCAGCCCGGGGCCCCGTGCAGTCTTAATCCGCCCCTGCCTTACAACATGGGTAAAGTTACAATGCTACACGACTGAGATTGATCAATTGAAAGCTGACTGGCCGTCTGTCGTGGTACTCAGTTTTGAACTGTAAAAACAACACGCCATAGTTATAGTGATTTTGTTATAGTGATATGGTTATGGTGCCGTTTTTATAGTGGCATTGTCAGTCATTTTTATAACGATATTGTTATCGTGACATTGTTATAGTTACAGTGTTATAGTTTCATTGTTATGGTGACAATGCTATAGTGATATTGTCTTGATGTCACTGTTATAGTTTGATTGTCATGTGTCATAGCTACAGCTTCATTGCTTTACAGTGACATTGTTATAGTAGCATTTCTATCAGTACGTAGCAGATAGAGCAGTACATAGCATTAATATCATGCACAGCAGTACACAGTAGTCATAGCAGTACATACAAGGAAGTTTGATAAGTCATAGCAGTAACATCAGGAACAGTAGTACATAGCAGTACATAACAGTTTTAGCAGTCCATAGCAGTCGTCTTTTCTGATCATGCCTATAACTCATACTATTACGATATTCAGTCATATCTTTTTTTAAAAAGAAAAATGTTAACGCTAAACACTACATCGGACTGTTTCATGACCAGATTATTTATTAGTTCAAAACCAATTTTGCTTTAAAAAAAAATTCAATTAAAATCAGACATCCCCAAATAAATATTGTAGGCTGTTGTTGTGCAAGTAGGGGAGATTAGGCTCCGTATGAGGCCAATCTGAGTAAGATTTACTTGTAAGCAGGCGTAGGACGTCGCTGTGATAAAAATCCGACAACTAATCCCGTCAGCCCCCAGCACCCCGGTCTTGGGACACTTCCTCTCAGACAACAACAAACAATGGGACCAAATATAATTGGACATTTCCAAGCCCTAGTTTCCTGGCTAACCGGGTAGGTATGGGTACACGCTTAAATGCGTACACGAAAAAGTGTACAAAGTACAAAGTGTGTGAAGACGCAGAAAATGTACAAAATATGTAGGCAGTGGCGTAACTGGGTTTTTTTTACGCCCTCGGCTATTTTGTTGTGGTTCCGCCCTTGATAAATTGACAAGTTTAAATTGAATGTTTCGATTGTTACAGGGAAAAAAAAAATTGAATTTCACTTTTTAAATTTTTTTTATTTAAGACAATTACGTAGTTTGATAGTGACAGAGTGACAGTCATATAACGTGGATTTAAAATAAACGATGCAAAACACAGGAACAACACTAATGTGCAGTTAGTTATTTACTAAATAATATCAAATTAATTGGTAGATAAAACTGGGTGTTGTTGCGTTAATACAGACTACAGCAATACTTGAAGTATCATGACTGTATTATAAATACAAACAATGGTGTCAATGTGTCATACTCACTATCTCATACATAACGATAGAAACTCACAATTAAAAGTAAATATAAGTAACACTCCATCAACCCACTCCGTGTCCTATATCAAAGGCTCTAAGCTTAACTTTTCCTGCTTTAATGTTTGCAAAATTAGTAATTATTTCATCGAAGTTTATTTGCGATGGAAAGAAGAGCTGGAGATGATGTGAATTGTGGACCTTACGTCGATCTCAAGTAATTTTTGATAATTTTTATTTTGCTGAAACTCCTTTCAGCAGTGGCTACTAAGGTTAGCGTTGTAAGAAATGGTTTTCGGAGCTCGTTCGATATTCGGGTACGAAGGTTGTCTGTGTATTCATCTATTTCCTATAGTCTTAGCACACAGCAGTATACATAATGTTACTTGGCACATAGAGGAGTCCACAGCTCATTCTCTGGAGACGTAGTCAATCTTTGTTAGATTCAAAATTTAAGTAGGAATATCGATTCTCAAACAGGAGGATCGATACTTTAAGGAACAACTTAGATAAATGACAGGTTTAACTAACCCTTTAGTTAACTGGAAAATTACTTTAAACATTTGACTATTGTGCCGTTCATAAAGTACGTCACGCTATTTTTGACCATTTCCCCCTCCACCCCCCCTGTTACAAAGTGTCACAAATGTCGCCCCCCCCCNTTCGAAAATTTTTAAAAATTAACAACTAATTAAAATTTAATCGAAAACTTAAAATACACTTCACTATTAAACCGCCTTAAAATATAAATATTAAAAGAACTATCATATTAATAAATAACTTTAATAGTAGAATAACTAATTGTCAACAGTTGTCACAGTTATTCTTTGAAACAGTTGTTAAGCCTTCTCGTCCATGAGGGACATCCACCGATCATCGTCGGTGTCTGCACTTCTTCCTAGGACATAGGCCACCTACAAGATACCTCCAGGCATCTCTATCCTGGGCCAGTTTCTCGAGCATCTTCAACTCATGGCCAATTCTCTTGATGTCTGCCTCCAATTCTCGGCGCCAAGTGTGTCTTGGACGGCCTCTTTTCCGTTTACCCTGTGGGTTCCTTTTCAGGGCTTGCTTTGTTGTATTAGAAGCAGGTTTTCTTAATGTATGACCGATCCACCTCCAATGCTTTTGAAGAATCTCTTCCTCAATGGGCTTCTGTTTAGTCCGCTGCCACAGTTCCTGGTTGCTGATTTTGTCCGGCCAGTGAATTCTAAGAATCCTTCTTAGACTATTGTTGATGAAGGACTGGATTCTGGTCAGGTTTACGGCGTTATTCTCCATTTCTCTGTCCCATAAAGCAGCACAGGTTTCACCATTGCGTTAAAAATAATTAATTTTAACAGTACTTACTTTAAAACAGTAACTCAATCAATTGAATTTGAAAAAAAAAATGCAAAAATTAGACTTGACAATTATGTAATAAACATCATTTATCTGCTACCTTTTCATTTACAATGGATGAGGTCAAGTCTTAGATAATCTTCCGCTAATGCATTCTATTGACACATGATAAGAAGTAGATGAGCGAAACTTGACCTCAACCGGTGATTAAATAATAAAAATGGAAACAAAACAATGTGACTAAAAAAATGGTCTAGATTGACAAATGATGTGAGCAGCTCTTGTGGTATATTGAATATGTTTATAGTGGGCCTGTGAATTATATTTTTTAAATAAAAAAGAGATTCATTAAACATCATCCATCCATGGTGAAGTGAAGTGTTCATCCATAGTTACGACCAGTGGCGTCCCTAGGGAGTTGCGGTGAGGGCGCGCCGCCTCGGGTGACATCATCAGGGAGGTGACACCCAAATGCAAAATTCAGTATGTTCCCGTTATTTGAAACTGGAAACCTCGGATGAGTTCTATGGTAGAATTTGTGATGGGGTTACCCCATGAGCTACCGCCCCGGGTGACACCTGCCCAAGTGACGCCTCTGGTTACGACTGAAATAAATCTTACCCCATCATCGTTTCCTGGAAGGATAATTGCAGACAGATCAACTTCATTCTCATCTAGCCACTCAACATCACCTGAATTTGCATTTACTGACAAATCACCCCAACGGTTCTAAAATTACTAAGATTCTAAAACTGTAATGGCAATACCCTGTATATCAAGACTGCTCAAAAGTACATGATCATAACACATCATATTACTTCGTACATTTCTAAATACCCAAACATAACCAATACAATAAATAATTATCAATCTATCATAATCATTATATAAGTAATATGTTGGGCACACTGCCACATAATTAATCAATAGTTTTTAATTTTATATTAATACTTTGTTTTCTTCATAACACTATCGTAAAAGCCAATGAGCCTTTAGGTCTCAGGCTTTTATGACTGTAGGGTTGTTACAGCGGGCACTAGGACTATTTAGCCATGTGTTAACCTCTATTGAAAACGAAATTATAATTTAGATTTTCTTTGAGGCCTTTTACTAACTAATAAATCGAGCACTCCAATGAATGATAATGCCATTAACTGGTATTTATAATATATTTTAAAGAAACTTATTATAATTGTTTTTAAAGTTTATGACAATAATGATTAATTTATACAAATTTTACCTCTGAATCCTAAATATTTTTTATTATAATACAAATTCCAAGTTTCTTGATCAGTGATATAATTATGCAGCAGACAACTAAGAAATAATAACATTTTTGGTTAAAAAAAAAAAAAAAAAATGCTTCGCAGTAGTACATTAGCATTCCTAACTAGCATGAGGAATTGTGAACAACACAATTGTGTTTAACAAAATTTTTGAAAATTATTTTTAAAACTACATGTACTACATTTTCTTCAAGACATAAGAAATAAATTAGAAATAAAATTTAAAAAAATATAAAAATGTGACGCCACACTTGGCCTGACCCCCCTCCATCTGTCACAAACTGTCACACTTTCTTACACCCCCCCCCAGGAGCGTGACGTACTTTATGGACGGCCCCTAGTACAAGATTAACACACGCCTCGATATCACTCAAAGCGATTACTTTGTACACATCCGGGCACCCGAGAAAAAGATACTAGGGGCGTCTTTGATGCCTAAGACGGATCAACGTTTATGGGGCGCTCAGCACTTGTTAAGGAAGGGGAGCCGGAAAGGGAATAATTTTGAAAAGGGGGATAAGGGGTGCAAACCCCTACTCAGCCGCTCTCGTTTGAATTTGACACGTAATTAAAATGTTCACAAATTTAATTATACATAGAGTGCCTATTAAAGTTACGTTAATACTTGACAGCTGTCAGCAGAAACACAATATTTGTACCTAGATTGTGCCGGGGCGCCGTGGTGACTGCGGCGCCCACTTTTTTTAGGGCCCCTACGGCGCCAACCTTTTTCAAAAGCCCAACTAACTTGTCCTTTTTTGATAAATACGAAATATTAAACTTTCTGAAATTTACGCAAAGTATTTAATAATAGGGGTTGTATTTTGCGCACCGATGCACACCAAACAATGACGTCATCATATTAAATATTTTTACAGCGCTAATCACCACACGATTTTTCAACTGCTATAGACTGTTGTACATCGTTCCTTAGCGTTCCACATCCAGTGACTTGGACTATTATATTATTTATAGTACCGGTAATTTAAGGGAAGAAGTAATTAAAGTTTTGAGTGTTAATATTTTATTTATAAGATATAGTCTATGGGGCTTATTTCGATCAGTCATTATGTTTAATGATAAATGTGATGCAAAAAATTTGACCATTGGATATACATTCCCTTCACAAATACTGTATACTCAAGTGGAATTGAGATTTAATATTGTAAGAACCGCTGTCATAAGTGAAGAAAAGTCCCCACAAAGATATATGATCAGCCCGATCTGTCTGGTATTTATACGGCAAATGAAAAGGTGAAGAATTAGCACGGGGGGCTCGCTTGACGAGTTTGTGATACGGAACAAGGGGGAATTAAATCTGACAGACGAAGGCCGAAGGCAATTACGGGGTTTCGAGAGTACGTTGTCGGATCTACTGTCGGGTCCGATCTCCGACGGTATCGGTTATCAGCAAGTCCTTCACATGTACAACAGGCTTCAGTCAACATACTTAACCAACGGTCATACACAAAAACGAAGGGACCGGGGGGGGGAGGGGGAGGCCGACATGTCTGTGACACATGACACTATTTTGTCTGTCAGAGAAGGATAAACATGGTCTTTACACGTGCACCGCCCGACAAGGAGTGAGGGGGGCGCATTGTGCTGCCACTCCCCCTCCCCCCATGACAAGGGGCGTCTTTGTAGGCAGGTAGCCAATAAAAAACAGATAATATCCCGACCATTATTTTTGTGGGTCGTTGTAAAAAAAACACACAACGTTGTGTCGCGTATCACCCGGGCGCGTCACCGTATGTGATATCATCAGAGGCGTCACTAGGATTGGCGTCCCCCGGGGCGGTAGCTCATGCTGTCACACCCTCGTGACTTAATCCATACAATTCCTCCGAGTTTTCCAATGCCAAATAAAAATAACATAAAGAATTTACACATTTTGGTGCCATCCCCCGTTGGTGTCACCCGGGGCGGCCCGCCCCCATGGCACCCCCTAGTAACGCCACTGGATATCATATGGCAGTCTCATCCCCAAGCCTGTTTAAAAAAAAATTGCAAAATCTTTCAAGCATTAAGCGAACTACAATCATTTCTCTTGCTGTGTAAGTGTAATTATTACTATTAATAAAGATGGCAGCGACGTATTCAAATGAACTGTATTTCATAGAACATCGATTAAATCTTGAAATAAACCCATGCAATCAATGGCGACTATCAGAAAACCATAAAAAACTGCGTCTCCTGAAATGACTTGATGAAATCAAGAAACTCGAAGTCTGTATTATCTATCGTACAGGTCATCACCGCCTTAGTACAATATTTAAAAAAAAAAAGTAAAAATACCGTATTTTATGGAAAATTTTCAAGAGAAAAAAAAAAAAAAAAAGTGTGTGCGCGTGTGTGTGTGTGTTGGGGAGGGGGTGTTAAAGTTAGTTGTTATTTAAATATCTAAGCTATTTTGCTGAGCTGAGGTAAAAAGCCGGCACATTTAACGACATATTTTCCAAATGTGTATTTTTAATGACCTCTTTTCCTGGGTCATATCTCCTAACAGCTATCTGTCTCTATTTAAAAAGGAAAAAACAATAACAATAAAAACCTATTGAAATAAAACTCATTATTCGCCAAGAAGGTTAAAGTAGCCCTTGGTTTTCTTTCAATACACCTGTATTCACCAGAGCTTCCTCGGGGATCTGTGTTCAGCTGACCTATTATGTTATTCTACGTCGTAAAAATCAAAACAAAAGATCGGGCGTCTAAAATAATCGTTCGACTTTAATCCTTATTAGACGCTAACCTACCCACCACCACCACCACCCCCCGTCAACACCCCCTCAACACACCCCCTCAACACACACATGAACCGAACTGTTTTATTAAACACAATATTTGATTATTGTTATTGCGTTCATGGCTATCTAATATTGTTACTGCGTTCATGGCTATCTAACATTGTTACTGTGTTCATGGCTATCTAACATTGTTACTGTGTTCATGGCTATTTAACACTGTTACTTTGTTCATGGCTATTTATAAAGGCTCTACAAAAGAGATTACTCACTACACCAAATTCTTGTTTGAAGTGAACCATAATCATGATAACTTGTTGAATTACTTAGCTTTTATGGGTTGTTCTTTCTGTGTATTAAACTACGACTAACTCGCCCAACAATGGCGGCAAGAGATAGCCCATCAAACAATGGCGGCCACAGATAGCCCATCAAACAATGGCGGCCACAGATAACCCATCAAACAATGGCGGCCACAGATAACCCATCAAACAATGGCGGCTAGAGATAGCCCATCCAACAATGGTGGCGGCAACGATATGACATCCTATCAGCATGAGCTATTTGAAATCTGCTTTCACGTAACGCATTTTATTAGAATCCCAACTGAGTGCCTTTCACCGGTTACGCCTAGGAAATCTTCGACGCCACCGAGCTTAAATAATTTGAGAGCGATTGACATGGAGCTAGCTGTAAAACAAAAGAACCCAAAAACATCGGCTGATTTAAATATTGTCATAGATATAAACAGGACAAAAATTATCCGGGTATAGTTTTAGTAGGGTTAGCTCGACTGTAAGTCACCCAGCGTTTTTCTATCGGTATTTTAGAATCGTGCGTGGAGAGGATGCCATGTAAAAGCAAAGAACTTCAGTTTCTTTTGCGTATAAAATAAACCATAAGCCCAGATTGAGCAGGTCTGTAACTGTCTCGTTTATGTGACACACCGCTCCCCCCCACCCGTCCACTTTGTCTAGACAGAGCGCACACAACATTAACTTCCCATGAGAGATGGATTATGGGCCCTTAATTTCACTTCTCTTTTTAAGGTTCCTGTTCTTGCTTTTCTGTCTACCATTCACAATTTTTACATGTTGCTTCCGGGCAAGACGCAGGTAAACACAATGGGGCGGGGCGGAGGGGGTGGTGAATGGGGTCTCAGGGTTACAACTGTTTTCTTTTTTCGCTCGTAGTCATTTCGTAAATAATTATAAGACTACGGTATAGTCTGCTCTTGACTCCTTCTTTGCGACCGAAGTTATACACATGTTAATGTTGTAGTAGAAGAAATGTCAACTCTCAAAAAGTTAATTTGTGAGATCAGGGGGTTAACGAGTATAGCAATAAGGCAACATTAAACTAAACAGACTTGGCATCACTAGACAAAATAGACTGCCCATCACTAGACCAAATAGACTGCCCATCACTAGACCAAATAGGCTGCCCATCACTAGACCAAATTGATTGCCCATCACTAGACCAAATAGACTGCCCATCACTAGACCAAATAGACTGCCCATCACTAAACCAAATAGGCTGCCCATCACTAGACCAAATTGATTGCCCATCACTAGACCAAATTGACTGCCCATCACTAGACCAAATGGACTAGCCATCACTAGACCAAATAGACTGGGCATCACTAGACCAAATAGACTGCCCATCACTAAACCAAATAGGCTGCCCATCACTAGACCAAATTGATTGCCCATCACTAGACCAAATAGACTGGCCATCACTAGACCAAATAGACTAGGCATCACTAGACCAAACAGACTTGGCATCACTAGACCAAATAGACTGGCCATCACTAGACCACATAGACTGGCCATCACTAGACCAAATAGACTAGGCATCACTAGACCAAATAGACTGCCCATCACTAGACCAAATTGACTGCCCATCACTAGACCAAATGGACTAGCCATCACTAGACCAAATAGACTGGGCATCACTAGACCAAACAGACTTGGCATCACTAGACCAAACAGACTTGGCATCACTAGACTAAATTGACTTCCCATCACTAGACCAAATAGACTGGCATTCACTAGACCAAATAGACTGCCCATCACTAGACCAAATTGACTGCCCATCACTAGACCAAATAGACTGGCCATCACTAGACCAAATACACTTGGAATCACTAGACCAAATAGACTGCCCATCACTAGACCAAATAGACTGCCCATCACTAGACCAAATAGACTAGGCATCACTAGACTAAACTGACTTTGTAAAATGTGTACATAAAGTAGTCTCAATATTGTCTGCGGTATGGTCTCAGCCATTGATTACTTGTTGTATCTAACAAAATTATTTGATATTTCTATGTCAATATTAATTTTTGTGTGGCAATAAATAGAAGTGTTTGGAAGTAATAAGTGTTGTAAATTATTAGTCACATTTTAAAGCCCGTAGAAATGCAGGCAATTCTACGAATCCCGGTTCCAAATTATTTTACGTGAGTTATCGATTACTATTTAGTTAATCCGTACATAATTTAGCGTAATTTCATAAGCAAAAACAAATTATGGGAGGTAGACCAGCCGCTCCGATAAATATTACTCCCAATGTTTTACATGCAGCGCAACTAGCAGGAATTGAATTCAAACTATTGAAGGCCTACGGGTGCAAGCCAAACGTAAACTCTGGTATCAGAGTTCAGAGTGGTTCAAGTCAAGTCAAGCTCTGTTTGCAAGCTACTTGTCGGCCTTTCAGTAGTGCAGCAGTCACAAGCAGAATGTTTTCAGCAGCTATTTGGAAATGCTGTGTGAGAATTACAATATTTAGTATTTAATGAATGGTTATCGGACAATATGTATCACTTGTCTATTTTTTTAAAATCAATAAATAACATACTTTCATGTACTATCTGGTTACTTCCCCTTATTAGCGTAAAATAATTTGGGACCGGGATTCGGAGGATTGCCGACATGCAGATTACAGATTGAAACATAAGAACTTTTTAAAAATTATTTTTTTTTCTAAATTTAGTCCCATAACCTCTTTGTTCGAGGTCGTAGGGGGTTCTAATGTTTCCATAAAGAACATTCTCGGGCTTTGTAGACACTGGCGGCGCCCATCCCTCTCCAGGTCAGGTCAGGAGGACTTTCTTAGTGTTAGTCATTTCTCAACATTTCTATAGTGGATTTTACGTGGGCTCGATCCCACGCCCCTCAAGCTTGTGAGGCGAGTGCACTATTGACTTCGCTACCCAGCTTTCGGAGTTTAAACTCATGCTCAAGCAGTGGCGTAGCTATGGGAGGGGTAGGGGGTCTAAATTCGAAAGTTCCCCGGACCCTCACTTATTAGTGCACAAATTTAAAAAAAAATTAAATATTATGCTTATACCAACGCCATGTATGTGCCCCCCCCCCCCCAAGAAGTTAACCCTCTATAAATTTCTAGCTACAACACTAGGCCCAAGAGGATAGTTGATAGCTACTAGTTGAATAATATGTGAGTTTTATGAGTCTAGGTAATTACATATTCTTACTTGGACATATGAACATTTACAAAACATAAACACAATTTATTTTGACTGATTTTAGAAAATACTTTCTAAACACAATTTATTTTGACTGATTTTAGAAAATACTTTCTAAACACTCTTTCTTTGCGTAAATAGAGGAAGAAAAAATTGTTTAAAAAATTGTGTAGATCTAGATCTATACTTAAAACTTGATTTCTTAAAAGGTATTACATTTTTAAAAATACATCTACATTTCGCACCTGTTTCCGGTGTTCAATTTCAATCTTTGTGTTATCGATATTCCAAGAGTTATCGCAACCCACCAAACTGTATCAACCATTCAGCTTGTGTCTAACGTAATATTTCTGCCCCCGACTTACACCTCACATTCCTTGACCCAACCTCACTCACACCTCCTCACATTCCTTGACCCACCCTACTCACACCTACTGACACTCCTTGACCGACCCTGACTCACACCTTCTGACATTACTTGACCCACCCTCACTCAACCTCCTCACATTCCTTGACCCACCCTCACTCACACCTCACATTCATTGACCCACCCTCACTCACACCTTCTCACATTCCGTGACCCACCCTCACTCACACCTTCTCACATTCCGTGACCCACCCTCACTCACACCTTCTCACTTTCCGTGACCCACCCTCACTCACACCTCCTGACACTCCTTGACCCACCCTCACTCACACCTCCTCACATTCCTTGACCCACCCTCACTCACACCTCACATTCCTTGACCCACCCTCACTCATACCTCCTGACACTCCTTGACCCACCCTCACTCACACCACCAGACATTCATTGACCCACCCTCACTCACACCTCCTCAAATTTCTTGACCCATCCTCACTCACACCTTCTCACATTCCGTGACCCACCCTCACTCACACCTCCTGACACTTCTTGACCCACCCCCTCACTCACACCTCACATTCCTTGACCCACCCTCACTCACACCTCACATTCCTTGACCCACCCTCACTCTTACCTCCTGACACTCCTTGACCCACCCTCACTCATACCTCCTGACACTCCTTGACCCACCCTCACTCACACCACCAGACATTCATTGACCCACCCTCACTCACACCTCCTCACATTCCGTGACCCACCCTCACTCACACCTCCTGACACTCCTATACCCACCCTGACTCACAACTCCTCACATTCCTTGACCCACCCTCACTCACACCTCACATACCTTGACCCACCCTCACTCATACCTCCTGACACTCCTTGACCCACCCTCACTCACACCTCCTCACATTCCTTGACCCACCCTCACTCACACCTCCTCACATTCCTTGACCCACCCTCACTCACACCTCCTCACATTCCTTGACCCAGGCTAATGCAGATGATGTCTAACTCACAGCCATAACCCCTTCCCAAAATCTCCTCTTTAATGTTATGAGGCTCGCATTTGATCTCTCTGCTGTTGACCAGATGATGACCTCTGGACATTTCAGAAGCTCGACTTAGCGTTAGACTTAATTGATCTATCACAAAACTGACCACTACTGTCAAGATGGAAATGTGAATTACAAACAAGTTGATATTAAATATTAAAAAACAAAACAAAACCAAACAAAAAGTTATTCAAATTGTCCTACCCTATCCCTTACCAGTCTCTCGTTTTTCGTGTGTGTCATGTTAAAGTCTAGAGTTCACGATAATTACTGTGTTTAACACTCCCCCCTCCCCACCCATACCGACGAAACCTGTCCCATTCACGAAGACATCTGAATGAACTCCTCTTTGTCGTCGTACATCTTATTTCTCGTTTCTCTTTTCCTCCTCACAGCCGCCATGAAGACATCTGAATGAACTCCTCTTTGTTGTCGTACATCTTATTTCTCGTTTCTCTTGTCCTCCTCACAGCCGCCATGAAGACGCACTCGGCCAGCCTTCGTGTCAACGTGCTGGGGGCCAAAGGTGTGGGGAAATCAGGTGAGTAAATGTATGCAGAGGGTGGGGCAGGC
>MUZC01000373.1:85903-102765 GCA_002072015.1 Radix auricularia | reverse complement strand
AAGTTTGGTGTTAAACAGAAAACATCTGAAAACACCTATATAACATTTTAACATCTCCCTGGGTAGGACATTGTTATGTAACATTTGAACATCTTCCTGGGTAAGACATTGTTATGTAACATTTTAACATCTCCCTGGGTAGGACATTGTTATGTAACATTTTAACATCTCCCTGGGTAGGACATTGTTATATAACATTTTAACATCTCCCTGGGTAGGACATTGTTATATAACATTTTAACATCTCCGTGGGATAGAAGGCGCAATGCTCATGCATTGGTCATTTACATTTTGTTATTTATTTATTTATTTATTTATAAAGGACGCTTCTATAGCGCAGTTTCTTAAAGCTCACTGCGCTTTACAAAAACACTACCAAAAATTAATAGTTGCATTCAATAATCATACATCATACACAGTAAAAATACATGGAAGAATTTCAACATATTTTATGTTACAAAATAAAACGAAGAGGTATAGTTCTTTTTCAATAAATATAGAAATAATAAACAATTAAGCAAGGAGACGAATAAGGAAATGAACAAGTAATAAAACAAATTATGTAACAACAAATAAGTAAACAAATAAAGAAATAAATAATTAAAACAAGTAAACCAATAAACAGAAAAACAAACACATACAATGAATAAATAAACAAATAAACACACAAATAAACAAACATACAAACAAACAAATAAAAAATTAAAACGTTTTAGCTATTATTTGTATGAACCCTATGTCTATGTGAAACGAGTGTTATAGAAGTTTAAAACATCTAAAAATGGTAATGACATTTCAGTGAAAGCNCACACACACACACACACACACACACAAACAAAGAGTCTCAGAATAATGTGATCATCACAGATTGTAGGCTTGTCGAAACAGGTGAGTTTTTAGGGAGTTTTTGAAACGTGGTAGGGAGGATGCATGGCGGACATTTGAAGGGAGAGAGTTCCAGACAGTAGGAGCTAAAGCCTGAAAGGAGCGATCACCGTAGGATTTTGTTTTAGTTCTAGGGACCGAAAGAATGCGACTGTCTTGAGAAGAGCGTAAGCTTCTGGTAGGGGTGTAGGTGTGGAGAATCTCAGAAAGATAAACGGGGAAAAGAGGTTCTGTCAGTGACTTATAGCAGAGAGTAGAGACTTTGTAATTGATTCTAGAGGCAATAGGCAGCCAATGGAGTTGCTGTAGTAGCGGTTGTACATGGTCGGTTTTATTAGCCCGAAAAACAAGTCTTGCAGCAGAATTTTGCACTTTCTGTATTTTGTCTATGAGGTAGTTTGGAATTCCAGAAAGAAGTGCGTTGCAGTAGTCAAGTTTTGACAAAACAAGTGAACAGACAAGAGTTTTAGATGCTTGAAAGGACAATAGATGTCTAATGCACGCTATTCTCCTGAGTTCTGTGTAAGCTGAGCGACATATGTTTGTGACGTGTTTGTCCATGGTCAGTGTGTCAGTCATTGTAACTCCTAGGTTACGTGCATGAGAAGAGAAACTGACCTCTGATCGACCAACAGTAATAGATGAGACTGGCGGTTCAGGAAGCTGTCTGGATTTTGAATGAATAAGGAGTACTTCTGTCTTGTCATCATTCAGCTTGAGTTTGTTCCTTGTCATCCAGTCTTTAATGTGGCTGATGCAAACTTGTGTGTTTTGTATGCTTACTTTGATGTGTCTTGGTGAACATGACTCTATAAGTTGTGTGTCGTCTGCATAGGACTGACTGTGTACTGAATGGTTAGATGTTATATTGGTGATTGGCCTTGTATATAAAATAAACAAAATAGATATAAGAGATATGTTGCATATCAAACATACACTTCTTCTTCTTTTGCGTTCTCAAAATCTTTTTGAAGTAGGATTTAGACCACAATCCCTTTAACTGTAATGTATTGCGCCGTGGCTGTCAATTGGCTCAGTCCACCATACAGTTTATCCTCGAGTGTAGGTTCCTGGGGCCAAATGGCCGCCCGGGTATGGAGGTACAGAGGGCAGTTTTGCAGCACATGTTCCGCATTTTCCGCAGCTTTCTCCAATTCGAAGTTTGCGGAACATGTGCTGCCTAAGTTTGTCGAGGCCCGTCCTCAGCCTGAATATGATGTTTTGAGATTGGCGGGGGAGTTTCAAGGATGCATCTGTTTTTGTGTGGTTTGCTCTCAGCTCTGACCATCTTTCTGCTTCGCTGATTTTTAGAAACGCCTTTATTTCTTCGGGGTGTAAACACACACTAAAGTCGGTCATTTACATTTGCTAGAGATATGTCGTACATACAGTAAATTTTGTTCATTTCTATTTACATACAAGCATGCTGTAAATATGCTCAATTGTATTTGCTAGAGTTATGTTGATAAAAAAAACCATAGAAATAATTGGCCATTGATATTTGATATAGTTATGTAGTATTTACATCAGAAAGTTAGTTTGTTCATTGATATTTTCAAGAGATATGTGCATTTACAATTATAGAGTAAATTTGGTGACGTTTATTTAGTAGAGCCATCTGAACTTAGAATCAGGAAACAAATGCAAAGCCAATTCATTTCCCCAAAGTTTCCTCATTTATTTTCTTTAAGTGATTTTTCTAATAGAGGAATTTACTGTCGCATTTTTATTTAAAAAAAAAAAAAACTATGTGAAATGAAAACTCTAAATATTTCTTGGGGAACTTTTTCAAGTTTCAAATTGAAGTTGTTTCACATTTGAAATCAAATGACCTCTGAACTTACAGAAAAATCGGAAAGCTACCCTGACCTACAACCTGTCGAATTGAAAACTCAGTTGACCCAGTTATCTTGACAAGAGTAAAGTAAAACTTCCCTTGGTTTTGGTTGTAATGGTGGAAATTAATCGTTAGAGGAGGTGGGGACGGGGTGGCTGCCACCCCAACTCAACCCCTTTCATCTCAATTAAAAAAAAAGTTAAACAAACACAGGGAAAGATAATATTAACACAAGGCCCGCTGAATCCATCATTTATAGTGTACAGTTCTGTCCCCTTTTGTCACTTGTTCGTAGACAAGTAGATGCTGGTTGGTGCGAGATAAAAGACATTTCTCCCAACACGAAATTTGCCGTGTGCTGTCATTTATTTCCTTGTCCTATCTCGGTTCTTTTATTGACCAACGATAATGTTACGGTTATTGGACGATTTATCTCTGACGGGAATCAAAGAAAAGAAACCTCCCAGCTTGCACCAAGTTCCGTATTTTGGTTCTGGTGTTAATCAAGTATGTTTTAATTCCAGAACGTCATTTCCTTACCGTTCCGTATAACAGAGGCGAGATTTTAAAGCTTTTAAAAAAAATTCTTTGACCAGGTTAGATGTGATGACTAGGAAGCGAACGGTCACCTATAAAAATGGACATGTTATTGTCAGCGTTTTGATGTATATAGAGATATAAGAGAATGACCAGTTGAATTTCTTACATTTTATTCACTCTATGGCCTGTGAATTTAGAAAGATTAAACAGATGATAGGTTTTAACATCCTTATAAATTACTAGCTTAATACCCTTAATTTCCCAAGTCTTAAAAAATAAAAATGAATTAGATCGTTTGCCACAAATGATTCTTTGTATATAGCAGAGGCGTCACTAGGGTTGGTGTCACCCGGGGCGGTAGCTCATGGTGTCACCCGGGGTGGTAGCTCATGGTGTCACCCCCTCATGATTTAACCCATAGAAATCCTCCGAGTTTTCCAGTGTCAAAATAACGGGAATATATAGAGTTTTATAGCCTGGTGTCACCCCCCTGATGGTGTCACCCGCGGCGGCCCGCCCCACCACACCCCCTAGCGACGCCACTGGTATACAATTCTTGTTTTCCGCATATTTGTAAAATCGTTTTGTCCTATCTTTCACTGCGTTAGTAATTAAAGTAAAGTAAAGGAAAGTAAAGTCCCCCTTTCAGACCATGCTGGCCTATGGGCAAGTGAAACAGAGTCCACAAGTCTTTATAGCGGTGGCATTGTTGAGGGGATTGTGTTGGTTAGCAAAATGCCCAGCCGCCTTTACTTCCCCTACTGATATCGGGTACTCACTAGGAGCTGGATGGACTCATGGACGCCCTTTGCCACGAGAAAAATACCCAACCTTTACAGACACTCGAATCCGATACTCTCGGTACGCAAGCCGAACGCGCTGCCGCTAGACCACGGCTCCCCTCCGCTTTAGTATCAATTTGTAAAAAAACATGAATTTTTATTTTAAAGCTATTTTTTTAGGTCTACCAAGAAACATCATTTGACTGACTTTGGTCAGATTCGAATAACCATCGTGCCAAATAATTGGTTACTTTGAACCTCAAAATCAAAGTTTGTTTTCAACCTTTCTCCAAGTTTTATTTTTCTTTGGCTCAAATCCCCGGAAATCTTCAAGAAACACTCGAGAAAATAAAAAAAAAATCCTTCTTCTTCTTCTTTTTTAACAACAAATAAAGGTCCAAAGGAGAATGTGTTATGTGAAAAGCTCTTCATCGTTTGACACCTCGTCCGTCCGCGCATCCTTCATTATCTCGACGTGTTCGGATAACCAGTTTTATGCTGTGAAGTTTGGTGTTAAACAGAAAACATCTGAAAACACCTCGCTGACGGGCACTTTTGTTAATGTCAAGGATAAGTTGGGGGCGGGGTGGTGGGGGGGGAGATAACACCTGTGTTATAACTAGTTTGACAAATGGGGGTCTTATTTTTGGTGACCTATTTTTATTATTTGTACTCTTGGCTTGTAAAGGACACTTGAACAGTTATAGCTGGCGCAGTGTTTTACTGTTATTTTGGTGAGTGATTCGCCCCATTAATGTGTGCAATCAATTATAATCTAAGTTGTTCTGATGACGAGTTTTAGATGACAATCGGATGCTGGGGAAAAATCTCAAGGTATTGATTGAACAAATAGTGAAGATAGGAGTCGAATCCACTCCTTTGACGTTTGCCTAACTTCACTGTTCTGTTGACAGCTACAAAATTTGTCTTGGGGCTGGCCGGGGGGGGGGATGTCAGAGATAAACAAAAGAGACACTTTGACTTAGAAGAACTGCATAGTAAGTTTAGGAGAACTATATAGTAACACAAGTTTAGAATAATTATATAGTAACACAAGTTTAGAATAATTATATAGTAACACAAGTTTAGTATAACTACATAGTAACACAAGTTTAGAATAACTATATAGTAACACAAGTTTAGATAAACTACATAGTAACACAAGTTTAGAATAACTATATTGTAACACAAGTTTAGAATAACTATATAGTAACACAAGTTTAGAATAACTATATAGTAACACACGTTTAGATAAACTACATAGTAACACAAGTTTAGAATAACTATATTGTAACACAAGTTTAGAATAATTATATAATATAGTAACACAAGTTTAGAATAATTATATAGTAACACAAGTTTAGAATAATTATATAGTAACACAAGTTTAGAATAATTATATAGTAACACAAGTTTAGTATAACTACATAGTAACACAAGTTTAGAATAACTATATAGTAACACAAGTTTAGAATAACTATATAATAACACAAGTTTCAACATTGCTTCGGGGGAAGTTTTTGATAAGACTGATAATTTTCGTATGTAAAAAGGAGTGTTTTAAAATAATAATAATAAAAAAAAGTTTAATAACCACCACCATTGATTAGCTCCCTTAATCATTGGGTTGCCTCTCCACTAAATCTAACGTGCCTCAGTAGTTTTATCTAAATCCAAACTGGTGGCGGCTTGTTTTCCTCGTTCCACCCTGCGCCCCCTCAAGTACCGTTTAAATCGACTCATCCCCTGGACCACTTATAAAGAAAAAATTACAATAATAAACCACTTGTCAATTAAACCAGACCTTCGCTATCTCATCCTCTTTATCCGGGCCCCGGCTCTGACGTCTTTGTCTGTCCTTGGTACTCCCCCCTCCCCCCCCCCAACATACACACCTACAACCGCCCCCAGGGCCCGGGATCCGAGACGCCCCAGACATAAAATGGCTCGAACAAAACCCCTTGAGAACGGAGAACTACCTTCACTTAGATGGCAGCGGTGAATAAATTTGTCACTCTCGCTCGCTGGTTGGCCGTGAACAACCCGCCGACCGTTCTCTCGCTGGCAGGTTGGCCGTGAACAACCCGCCGACCGTTCCCTCGGCGGACAGCAGCCAGAATACAACACCGTCCAACCTTCGGCAAATAGTTTTGGGGGACTGTACGAATGTTAGACTGTTTAAGCGACAAGGCGGGTAGAGAAATGAAAATTTGGATAATATACCCCAATACCCATTAAAAAAAAACAAAAAAAAAACAAAAAAAAAAAAACATAAATACTTGTAGGGTATACAGTGAAGAGCTATAGTCGCTTAAGAAATCTTCAGCACAATTCAAAATTTTAATCAAAATCTCCTTTGCGTTAAAATTTGTTAATTCTAAATGCTCACTTATACGATACGAAGAAAAAACAGAAGAGTTGGATGAATGAAGAGAGCGTGAGTGAGAGAAAGTGAGGGAGAGATGGAGATGGATAGAGATACAGAGAAGAGAGAGCAAGGAAGAGAGAATTCTCAAAATAGCAATACTTTGATCCCTGTTTACTATGAACTACGCAAGTCACTATTCAATAAATGAACGAATTTTTAAGGTTTAAGATTGAAGAAAAACATTGTCAGGACGTTTTCTTGGATTTTTCGGAAACTATTTCTGAGTCAACTGAGTGCCTGATCACGTGCGAGGGTCCTCACCCGCCACTAAAGGTAAGCACAGATAACGTGCGATGGTCCTTACCATGTTGGCAGATCACGTGCGAGGGTCCTCACCATGTTGGCAGATCACGTGCAGGGTTCTCACTACTCACTAAAGATAAGCACAGATCACGTGCGAGGGTCCTCACTACTCACTAAAAGTAAGCACAGATCACGTGCGAGGGTCCTCACTACTCACTAAAGGTAAGCACAGATCACGTACAGGCTCGTCACTGCTCACTAAAGGTAAGCACAGATCACGTGCAGGGTCCTCACTACTCAATAAAAGTATGCACAGATCACGTGTGAGGGTCCCCACCCCTCACTCACGGTAAGCAGACGATGTATCGTCACTTGTTGAAATTCAAGCCTGAAAGATGACCGCAGAATGTTTGACTGCAACCTTCCTTTCTTTGTTATTGTCAAGTCCAGGGGAGGCCAAGGTGCCCCCTCCATTGTTATTTTCAAATTTAGGGGAGCGCTAGGCGCCGGGGGAGTGCGCCAGGGGCGTCACTGACAGATGTGAAATGCCATTCAGTTGAAAAAAAAAAACTACAGGAGACGAGGGTCTTTCTTCCTCAACAAACTCGTGTTCCTTTAGTTGGGGGAATGGGGTGGGTAGAGGTATGTGGTACAAAACATGATCTGTGGCCCTGGATCTTGTGGTCAATGGTTCGTTTAAGATAGCATTAAAACAGTGCTAGGCGCGGGGACCAATAAGATAAACAACACGATAAACAACACGATAAACATGATAAACAAAAAGACAAGCAACAAGATAAACAACACGATAAACATAATAAACAACAAGATAAACAACACGTTGAACAACAAGATAAACATGATAAAAAAACAAGATAAACAACAAGAAAAACAACAAGATAAAAAATAAGATAAACAACACGACAAACAACAAGATAAAAAATAAGATAAACAACAAGATAAACAAATAAGATAAACAACAAGATAAACAAATAAGATAAACAACAAGATAAACAAATAAGATAAACAACACGACAAACAACAAGATAAAAAATAAGATAAACAACAAGATAAACAACACGACAAACAACAAGATAAACAAATAAGATAAACAACAAGATAAACAAATAAGATAAACAACAAGATAAACAACACGATAAACAACAAGATAAACAAATTAGATAAACAACAAGATAAACAACAACATCTATCCAGATGAAATTTTCTGTATGTATAACAGTTGTGTATGGTAATGGCCTGTAGGCGTGGAGAGTTTTCTTGCGCAGGTACAGGGATATAGGTTATTTCCTTTATTGTACATATGGCTTATATAAATATAAATAATCAGTTGTAATTGCGATCACAGTTTCAAAGTAGTTAGTTTTATTAAACGGTGATGATTTTTGAGTATGGTGTGGGGTGGGGAGGTAGTATCGTTTTGGGTGGTTATGTTTGAGTATCGTGTTATGTACTTATGTGGTTAGGAGGTAGATGGGGGGGGGGGGCTATTACTAGTATCGAATCACAAGTTGACAACATGTTGATAGATGTATTTATTAGTTTGATTTGGTTTTTGTCAATTTGTCCGTCGAGGAAACGTTCCTTGTACTGTGACGTCCTTCCAAGCCAGCACTTATACTGTTTAAATAAAATATTTTCACTTTAGACATGGCAAGTATTTACGGTTTTCAATCTGAGTTCAATCAGTAAAAAACTCAGTACCACTTTATAGATACGGATTTTCTCTTAAGATATCAATTGAAAAACGGTGGAAAGTGCGTGAAATTTACACACCCCACCTCCCCGGTACTTGTCACCTACATAAAGACTCTGAATCCACTTATCACATTTCTCTAACAAGCAGGCTATAAACAAATACAACCAACACACGAAACTCTCTATTCCAAAGGGGATCATGCTCAAACATCACACGCCAAATAGTTCATTAGTCATGCCAATATGAGAGTATCGAAAGTTGGTACGCGAGGCCCCCCCCCCACCCTCACCCACTCTTTTGTTAGTCCACGATGCGGACGCCCTCTGGTGGAGACAACTAATCCCAAGCGTGGTGCAGACGTCACGCTCCTCAAATGTTACCCTGACGGTGGTGGGGGGGGGGGTGGAGGGTCATCGGGGCGTACGCCCTCGGCTGGTCCTGGGATGAGATCAGCCTTCAATGTATGGGATTAGCTTAACGCACGTTGTGGGGTCCCGACTTAGAGCGAAGCGAGTCATGGACAGGGGAAATTGAATCCTGAAATTCTGAAAACGGGAAATTTTGTTTGTTGAATTTGTATTTATTAACCCCAACTTCAAATTTTTCTTCAATCCGTTTAAGTTTCATTGTTTTGAGTTAATTTGATATTTATTCTACTTTTAACATTTTATGTAATTTACATTCGCACACGTCCTTCTTAAAAAAGAAGCGAGCTAATTATAGTTTTTTGACCTAGTTCAATGGATTCCATGTATGAGAAATAAACATACAAGACTCATTACATCGCCTGCTCACAGTTGGAAAAGTGAAGGCTTTTAAAATCCTTTACATTAAACTTCACCGTTTTTTCCCTCTGTCGTGTTCTCTTGGTCCTCGGGAAAAAAACAAAAGTAAAAATATGACCCATGATCCCATCGAGCTGAAATTTTACACATATTGATCAAAAATTCAGATGGATCGAATGTACCGTAATTAGATTAATGAATTGTTAGTTTATCTCTATGTAGCATGTGTGGCAGTCTGATACAGTTGACTTCCACAGGTCACTGGAGGTTAACTCCAGCCCTCGTTGTCACAGGATTCTGTCACGCGGTGTGTATATTGAACGTAATCAATACTTTAAGTGATGTCTCAGATATAAGGAATTAATAGTTAAAACCTTTGTTTTTACGTGTTGCTTAATTATTTTCAAAGTTTCCTTTACGCCCGAGTGTGAGTTTTAAGCGAAAGAGACGGGATCCCCACTCCCACGCCCTCCCAGTTCAGTGCCGATCTTGGCTGAACGACTGATAGCACTTCAATACCTTCGCATTATAAGACAACACATAACACTGACAAAACAACTTTACTGTTGTAACACCGACCCTTCATAACACAAACCCTTCATAACACCGACCCTTCATAACACCGACCCTTCATAACACCCACAAAGCAACTTTACTGTTGTAACACCGACCCTTCATAACACCGACCCTTCATAACACCGACAAAACAACTTTACTGTTGTAACACCGACCCTTCATAACACAGACCCTTCATAACACCGACCCTTCATAACACCGACCCTTCATAACACCGACCCTTCTTAACACCGACAAAACAACTTTACTGTTGTAACACCAACCCTTCATAACACAGACCCTTCATAGCACCGACCCTTCATAACACCGACCCTTCATAACACCGACAAAACAACTTGACTGTTGTAACACCGACCCTTCATAACACAGACCCTTCATAACACCGACCCTTCATAACACCGACCCTTCATAACACAGACCCTTCATAACACCGACCCTTCATAACACCCAAAAAGCAACTTGACTGTTGTAACACCGACCCTTCATAACACTGACCCTTCATAACACACACAAAGCAACTTGACTGTTGTAACACCGACCCTTCATAACACCGACCCTTCATAACACACACAAAGCAACTTGACTGTTGTAACACCGACCCTTCATAACACCGACCCTTCATAACACCGACCCTTCATAACACCGACCCTTCATAACACCGACCCTTCATAACACCCACAAAGCAACTTGACTATTGTAACACCAACCCTTCATAACACCGACCCTTCATAACACCGACCCTTTATAACACCGACCCTTCATAACACCCACAAAGCAACTTGACTGTTCTAACACCGACCCTTCATAACACCCACAAAGCAACTTGACTGTTGTAACACCGACCCTTCATAACACAGACCCTTGAATTTGATAACGTGATGAGTCGTTAACATTCCCAGGGCGTCGTGTTAGCAACTTAAAACATTTGGGATTAATCTGGGGGGGGGGGAGCTTGGGTGGAGAATATTATCATGACAATACACATAGCGTCCCCCATAATAAATATATGAGCTCCAAACATCACCGTACCACGTTGTACATCTGAGCTCCAAACATCGCTGTACCAGGTTGTACACCTGAGCTCCAAACATCGCTGTACCAGGTTGTACACCTGAGCTCCAAACATCACCGTACCACGTCGTACACCTGAGCTCCAAACATCGCTGTACCACGTCATACATCTGAGCTTTAAGCTTCGCTGTACCACGTTGTACATCTGAGCTCCAAACATCGCTGTACCACGTTGTACATCTGAGCTCCAAACATCGCTGTACCACGTTGTACACCTGAGCTCCAAACATCACCGTACCACGTTGTACACCTGAGCTCCAAACATCGCCGTACCACGTTGTACATCTGAGCTCCAAACATCGCCGTACCACGTTGTACACCTGAGCTCCAAACATCGCTGTACCATGTTGTACACCTGAGCTCCACACATTGCGTACCACGTTGTACACCTGAGCTCCAAACATCGCTGTACCACGTTGTACACCTGAGCTCCAAACATCGCCGTACCACGTTGTACATCTGAGCTCCAGACATCGCTGTACCAGGTTGTACACCTGAGCTCCAAACATCGCTGTACCAGGTTGTACACCTGAGCTCCACACATCGCTGTACCAGGTTGTACTTCTGAGCTCAAAACATCGCCGTGCCAGGTTGAATATTCCCATATAACTATTTATAACATGGAATGTGGCAGCATATTTTCTTCTTACCAAGTCTTAATTTCGCATATAAATATAATAACTATGAAATGCAAATCGAAAACTTTTCTGTATTTTTGCCCTATGTCTCATCGCCAACGGCCCCGCTTCTGACAAGGCACTGGGCGCAAACAAAAGTGCAACGGATACCATTCAATGAGAGAATTCTGAAAGTGTACGTTCAGGACAATAGATTATTTAATCTTATTATTTTTAAAACACTTAATCTTTTTTTTAAAAATTCTGTTTTAGTTTTAAGGGATTTTTTCACATCCAGAAATGCATTTTTTTTCAATCACACAATTACTCTTACACATTGTTTCTATATAAAAATTGTTTTAAAAATTAAAAGATTCGGATATCAAACTTTTCTAATCTTCATTTTCTCAACACCGAAAACACCATGTCATCTCTCCTTCTGTACAGAAGATTATTGCGTCCTAACATATAGCTTAGTGGGCACGACTCCACATTTTCGTAGTTCATAACATAAAATACCATTTAGCAAAATACAAATTCAACAATACTAACAAATTATCCGGCAAATAATCTTTTGTTTTTCTTGTTTTGATCGTCGATCCACTCCTGACATCCGGAAACTTAAATTTCTGTAATGGGGAACAATAAAAAAAAACACACACACAAACCCCCCCCCCACACACACACACACACAAAACAAACAAACAAACAAACGCCTTAGTACCACAACACACCGTGTAAAACAGTGGTTCAGACTTTTAACTCAGAGGTCAGGGTGTAACTATGACGTATAACGCCAGGGGCCGCTTACAATGACCTGAGCTATAAACACAGCTAGGACGTTGAGACCTGTCAGGATGACTTTAGACTCACTTGAGGATGGCGCGCTACGGTGGGGAGGGGCGGGGGCTCTCAAACATGGTGGTAGGCGATGTCTTCTTCTAATGGGGGAGACATCTTATCTGGTGGAGACACCTTATCTGGGGGAGACACCTTATCTGGGGGAGACACCTTATCTGGTGGTGACACATTATTTGGGGGAGACACCTTATCTGGGGGAGACACCTTATCTGGGGGAGACACCTTATCTGGGGGAGACACCTTATTTGGTGGTGACACATTATCTGATGGTGACACATTATCTGATTGTGACATCTTATCTGATTGTGACATCTTATCTGGTGGTGACACATTATCTGATGGTGACACATTATCTGATGGTGACACATTATCTGATTGTGACACCTTATCTGATTGTGACATCTTATCTTGTGGTGACACATCTGCTGGTGACACATTATCTGATGGTGACACATTATCTGGTGGTGACCTATTATCTGATGGTGACATCTTATCTGATTGTGACATCTTATCTTGTGGTGACACATTATCTGATTGTGACATCTTATCTTGTGGTGACACATTATCTGATGGTGACACATTATCTGATTGTGACATGTTATCTTGTGGTGACACATTATCTGATAGTGACACATTATCTGATTGTGACATCTTATCTGCTGGTGACACATTATCTGATGGTGACACATTATCCGGTGGTGACATCTTATCTGGTGGTGACACATTATCTGCTGGTGACACATTATCTGATGGGGACATATTATCTGGTGGTGACCTATTATCTGATGGTGACATCTTATCTGATTGTGACATCTTATCTGGTGGTGATACATTATCTGATGGTGACACATTATCCGGTGGTGACATCTTATCTGGTGGTGACACATTATCTGCTGGTGACACATTATCTGCTGGTGACACATTATCTGATGGTGACACATTATCTGATGGTGACACATTATCTGGTGGTGACATCTTATCTGGTGGTGACACATTATCTGATGGTGACACATTATCTGGTGGTGACATCTTATCTGGTGGTGACACATTATCTGCTGGTGACACATTATCTGATGGTGACACATTATCTGATGGTGACATCTTATCTGGTGGTGACATCTTATCTGGTGGTGACACATTATCTGATGGTGACATATTATCTGGTGGTGACATCTTATCTGATGGTGACCTATTATCTGATGGTGACATCTTATCTGGTGGTGACACATTATCTGGTGGTGACACATTATCTGATGGTGACACATTATCTGGTGGTGACATCTTATCTGGTTGTGACACATTATATGATTGTGACATCTTATCTGGTGGTGACACATTATCTAATGGTGACACATTATCTAATGGTGACACATTATCTAATGGTGACACATTATCTATTGGTGACACATTATCTGGTGGTGACACATTATCTAATGGTGACACATTATCTAATGGTGACATCTTATCCGGTGGTGACATCTTATCTGGTGGTGACACCTTATCTAATGGTGACACATTATCTAATGGTGACACATTATCTAATGGTGACAAATTATCTAATGGTGACACATTATCTAATGGTGACACATTATCTAATGGTGACACATTATCTAATGGTGACACATTATATGGTGGTGACACATTATCTAATGGTGACATCTTATCCGGCGGTGACATCTTATCTGATGGTGACACATTATCTAATGGTTACACATTATCTAATGGTGACACATTATCTAATGGTGACACATTATCTAATGGCTTACACATTATCTAATGGTGACACATTATCTAATGGTGACACATTATCCGGTGGTGACATCTTATCTTGTGGTGACACATTATCTGCTGGTGACACATTATCTGGTGGTGACACATTATCTGATTGTGACATCTTATCTTGTGGTGACACATTATCTGGTGGTGACACATTATCTGATTGTGACATCTTATCTTGTGGGGACACATTATCTGATGGTGACACATTATCTAGTGGTGACATCTTATCTGGTGGTGACACATTATCTGATGGTGACACATTATCTGATGGTGACACATTATCTGGTGGTGACATCATATCTGGTGGTGACACATTATCTGATGGTGACCAATTATCTGGTGCTGACATCTTATCTGGTGGTGACACATTATCTGGTGGTGACATATTATCTGGTGGTGACATCTTATCTGGTGGTGACACATTATCTGATTGTGACATCTTATCTGGTGGTGACACATTATCTAATGGTGACACATTATCTAATGTTGACACATTATCTAATGGTGACACATTATCTGGTGGTGACACATTATCTAATGGTGACACATTATCTAATGGTGACATCTTATCCGCTGGTGGCATCTTATCTGGTGGTGACACATTATCTGCTGGTGACACATTATCTAATGTTTACACATTATCTAATGGTGACACATTATCTAATGGTGACACATTATCTAATGGTGACACATTATCTAATGGTGACACATTATCTAATGGTGACACATTATCTGGTGGTGACACATTATCTAATGGTGACACATTATCTAATGGTGACATCTTATCCGGTGGTGACATCTTATCTGGTGGTGACACATTATCTAATGGTTACACATTATCTAATGGTTACACATTATCTAATGGTGACACATTATCTAATGGTGACACATTATCTAATGGTGACACATTATCTGGTAGTGACACATTATCTGGTGGTGACACATTATCTGGTGGTGACATCTTATCTTGTGGTGACTTATTATCTGATGGTGACCTATTATCTGATTGTGACATCTTATTTTGTGGTGACACATTATCTGGTGGTGACACATTATCTGGTGCTGACACTATCTGATAGTTTTTCATTATCTGGTGGTGACATCTTATCTTGTGGTGACACATTATCTGATGGTGACACATTATCTGATTGTGACATCTTATCTTGTGGTGACACATTATCTGATGGTGACACATTATCTGATTGTGACATCTTATCTGGTGTTGACACATTATCTAATGGTGACACATTATCTGGTGGTGACATCTTATCTCGTGTTGACACATTATCTGCTGGTGACACATTATCTGATGGTGACACATTATCTGATTGTGACATCTTATCTTTTGGTGACACATTATCTAATGGTGACACATTATCTGGTGATGACATCTTATCTTGTGGTGACACATTATCTGCTGGTGACACATTATCTGATTGTGACATCTTATCTGGTGGTTACACATTATCTAATGGTGACACATTATCTGGTGGTGACATCTTATCTTGTGGTGACACATTATCTGCTGGTGACACATTATCTGATTGTGACATCTTATCTGGTGGTTAAACCTCCCCTTGTACTGACACATACTACTGGATTCAATTCAAGTAATCTTTCTTATGCTCAATAACACAAGGATAATGATTCTTTATGGAGCCAACCACTTTTGTATATGTTAAATAAAATTAATCTTGAAATCAATGAAATGATATAATTTTTTAAAGTTTTTTTTCATATTTCTAGCTAAACAAATACGTTAAGTCTGACTGTTTTCTGTTAACGATTTCGATTAAAATTTAAATTAAAAAAAAAAAGCAAAAGTTATCCGCGGTTAACAATTGTTTTCTGAAATGATGCCACTGCTAAAAAGCCTGAGAACCCGTGGTCCAGGAAGTGCTGTTGTCGCGGCCATTAAAACAGTCATAGCAGGTAGGGTTTAAACAAGGCGCACGTAATCCACATTCCACATGGCATTTAACTAAACGATTTGTTAGTTATAAAGGTCATGAAATTACGTGTAGTAATGTATTTGATTGATATCATATCGCGTTAGATGTGCTACACATTTAACAAGAGTTTATACTCTGAGATTTGTTAAAGTTCAGAGAATTCTCTAAATTATTTATACATAATTAAGCTATTGCCGAGTTCCAACCGAACTGCTGATATAGCGAGGTTTGACAATCGTGTATGAGATGTTTGTTTGTTTCTAAATTAGTTCTTGATAATATTTTGTTTTTTGTTGAAAAATTACTTTCCCTGCCCGTGACGTAGCTATGGGAGTGGGAGGGGTGGTCCAAATTTGAAAGTCCCCCTTGGGCCCCCACTTTAGGGTGGCTCCAAAATTAGTGTCAGACCATTTTTTTTTGCATTTAATTATACGCCACCGCCATGTATGTGGGGGCCCCCCAGAGAAGGTTTAGCCCCCAGGGCCCCCAAACCCCGACAAATTCCTAGCTACGCCACTGTTTCCATGGATCGAAAGTTACTAAAATTCTTAGAGCGTAGCTCACCTTTGGTGCATATAAACTTTTGTTATGAATTTCAAAACTTCCAAAGGTTCTAAATATTTTATTAGTAGAGAATACACCCCTGACATTTCATTAGAAATTGTATATACACTGTTGCTCCATCTGTTAAAAGACTTTCCAAATCTTTCCTATTCGCCATAATTACAAAATAACTAACCTCTTTTTGCTCACATTTGAGATATAATAATAATAATAATAATAATAATA
>MUZC01000373.1:49263-78550 GCA_002072015.1 Radix auricularia | reverse complement strand
CCGCAGACCCTGGTGTACTGCTAATTTCTGAGAAAGAGACCGCTGTAAGGTTGAGTGACCGTTTATATAGGCCTCTACTGTAGCGTGGCTTGACCGAAACGTTCTCATGTGATTGGTCAGTGGCGTGTACCAACTGTTAATCACGCGCTGACATGCATGGCTTTGAGAACGTTCGGCCAACCTTTACTATACTCATGCTACGGAATATTCCATGGTCCATCATGGATCTTTGTCCATCTCAAGGACAGCGTCCCTATTGCGTTGATGGACCTACCCCTACCCTCAACGGTTCTCAAAATTGCAGAGGTTCTAAAATGGAGGTGGGGAGGTATTCAACACATGGTACAGTGACGTGTCGATGTATGCGTCATACACAGATTTGTTGATGTTAGCGACACCCCTGTAAGAGATGAAATGTTCATTAATTAAACTGTAACCTTTTTCCAGCACCCAAATACACTGGTTAAAGTTTACACATTGATGAAACAATCGAATAAAGTATAAGTCAGCGTAAATAAGTCTCTCTTATTTCCAATGTATTATAAACATACAAAAAATACTTACACACTCACATACAAACACACACAGGTACTCACATAAAAATACAAATACACTTTATTAGGAATAGTTATTAACTGCAATAAATACTTTAAAAACTGTGTCAATAAACATTGAATTAAACATTTCAAGCATGTACTGTAAAAAACAATTGGTATTGTAAAGAGTTATAAAATATATAATCATATTTTACAAATCATTTGTACAGTAGCTCAAGAAACAAAACTGAACTCAAAAAGTTTCATCTTCGTAGCGTTAGCGCGGTGCATGAAGTATTTCAGTAGTCAAATTTCAGAAACGTTTTTTTATAATAATATGAAGTTAAAATTCAATCTTACGCCTAATGGCTGTTTTTTTATTGCCATATATAAAAAATTCCAACATTATTTTGATATAATGAGTAAGCTCAGTTATCGTACATTTGATTAAAGCAAATAGGCGCTGTCCATAAATTACGTCAACAATTTTTAGCCGATTTTTACCTCCACCCTTACCCTGTCAACAACTACCAGAGACCCCCTTATAAAAGTGCGTCAACATTTCATTTATGATTTATCACACACGAAAACAATACGCTAACAGACCGAGTGCTTAACTCAGTGCTTAGTACATTGTCGCGGAAGTGCCAGCTCACAACTGAATTTTCATGAAAAATTGTCGTTCTCTTTCTGCGTCACTCGTTATGCGAATCTTCCATCGTTCAAGGAGCATTTTTTTCAGAAAATAAAAAAACAAAAACAAAAAACAAAACAACAACAACAACAAAATAATGAAAATATATATATAAAAAATTATGCCAAGGCGCAAACCCTATACTGGTGAATTTAAGTTAAATATCATTGCAAAAGCTAGGAAACTAACAATAGATCGGCTTATATTCGTATTTTGCTAGTAATAGTGTAATTGATGCATTATTCAGTAAAAACAATTCAGATACCCTGCCCACGGAGATACCCTGCAGGGAAGTTTAGGGATTTGTAAAATCTGATATAACTCCGGGGAATGTGCGTGAAAATTCGATAACTACGTTTAAAATTATAGATATTTTAAATTTGCAATTTTACATAATAAATGGTATTAAAAAAAGAGAGGAATCATTTAAAGATTAAGCTATGCTATATTTGATAAAAACTTCCGACAATATTGAAACACTGTTCATGAAAATTCATTTGACTATTTCATTCTGATGTTTTATTAAACATAATATTAAAAAAAAAAAAAAAAAAAAAAAAAAAAAACTCCAAAAGCATTCATTATTTTTCTTAATTTCTAATTCATTTTTTATACCTTATCTTCTTTTTTTCAACTTATGTTATGAAACTTACTTTAAAGTATAAAATATTATTTTCACCTTCCTCCTAATTATACATTTTATATTGTTTGCCAAAATTAACTTTCTTTCATTAGCTATCAGTTTTTGTTTTGGATTCCAACGTTAAAAAATGAGACAAAGTAGAAAAGGTCATATCTTTTAAATTGTAATACAATTATTTCCTGGAATATATCGATTTTTCTAAGGAATAGTCTATTTTTAAAAAGGATAAAATTAAACACAATTATGTTAAGTTCTATTTGAATAAATATAGCAACGTTCCAAATTGTAAGGTTTGTTTTACAGTTTATCAAGTGCTGATATACTCTGAACTCTTGCTGGAGTAAACTGTGGAAGTATACAAGACACATACAAAGATATCATACTAACCTGAATACCAACGTCCATTCTCCATGAGTTACAAAAGACTCCCCCATTTTTTGTATAATAATGTTATCAGTGTCTGAAACAATGTCAAACTCACTCTCCCAACTGTTAAATTCAAACAAGGAACACTCCCTTGTGGAGATTCTGAAGTTTCCACTTTTACATGCTCCGGAAGCCAAACAATAAGAAACACATTTGTTCCTCTCAGTGAAAGAAGACAATAGTACCGAACTTAAAACATGTAATTGCAGTAACAGTATGTTTTCCTTTATAATATGTAAAACAGATTTTTTTCCTCCCTGGCATGTTTGTGATTTCAATATCTCAAAATTAGCGAGGCATAACAAAATATTAATACACACAGCCAATCGATCTAAGAAGTACATAACTGTGATTTTATAAAACAATTTTTAATAAAATCTGTTTAACACCTGAAGTGAAATGAATATTGATGAACTATACCATTACAAAATAAATGCCCGTACATCAGAAGATAATATATCATTGATTGCATGGTCGCCTAGGGACTGATCAAATAAACAGCATGAGGTTGGCTGTGTACAATCTTTTTTAATGGATGCAGGAAATTTTCCCTGGCTTCATGTCATTTTTTTCTTGTGGCTATAGAATCACTGTTTCCAAGTTCTGCTGCTGCATTGCATACAATGTCTCCCTCGTAATAATAGAGCCATCAACGTAGCATTTCCGGACATCCTGTTTTCACGGTCCGATGAACAGATCATTGATTGCTGAAGACAACAATCTGAGAATACAGTGGGCTATTATGTCAATAATTTAATAGTCAAGTTTGAAAAAACATAACAAAACTTACATTTACGTGCTATTGGAAATTGAAAAATGACTATATCCTTCATGATTAAAATTAAAATCTACACGGTTTTGAACTTGCACCATTGCGGCCATCGAGGCTCTTAATGTTGTTTTCCTAATATGAGCTTTATACAAATTTCAAACATTGATTACCGACACTATTGAAACTATCGACATGAAACTTTGGGAAGTTGTTTACTACACTTCAGCATATGTCTCATATTTCTCTGAAAAAAATTGTTGATGTTTATTTTTAAGTACAACATATATTGGTTGGGAGCCGAAAAAGTCTTTTTTTTATATCTTTGATGAGTACACTAATGTTACTGTGTTTATTTTTGGATCTTGACCAACCGTGATAGATAATTAATTGACAGCCCATAAAATACTATAGGATAATGAACTCCTGTAATCCATTCCTTCTTTCCCAGGGCAAAACATATTTTCATATTTATTTTATTATTGCTATCTTTTACTTAAAGACGTGTTTACCCATTAGATTTTACACGATCTTAACAAATATTAACTTACATGTCAATCATAATTTAGATTTAAAAATATTGGGATTTCGAGATTTATATTTTGTAGCATTTTGGCCGCAATGACCTCAATTGTTTTTTTTTTTATTTAAAAAAAATATTTTTTTTTTAAAATTTTTTGTGATCAAAAGCTTTATGATTATTAATCTATACAACCAATTACAAAGAAAGCAACAAAAAAAAATAATCGTATCGATATAGTCATAAACGTGTTCACAAAAAATAACATTAACATCTCTTTTATCAAACACGTTATTTGTGAATTTAATCTGTACGACAGAAAGTCCATATTTCAAATAAGTAACGTATTCTTATTTTGTTTCCTCAAAAGATGCAATCTCAGACTACTGATATTAAAATTAAATATAAATACATAATATGAATTTTTCTTAATTCTGATTTGGAAATACAACACAAAGATACTGAATACATGCCTAAAATAGTAATAGATATCAGAAAAATTTCTTTATTCCATATCCAAGAACAAACTCAAATTCTCGCTCTTCCACTCCGGGATAAGGATGTGAAAGGGGAAGCCTGAAGAAACCGTGAAATTCAATAATTTTTTGACTTTCAAAAGTCAAAGAAGAAAGTAATACTAAACATAATTATGGATAGTATTATGGCGCAATAATCTTCTGTGTAGAAGCAGAAAGAGCATTTGTAACAGATAATATAAATAATATTAAATGCATTTTAAATCAATATCGTAAAAATAGTAGGAAAACGTTGTGACAAAATATAGAGAAATGTAATAAGAATACAGGCAACTAAAACTTTGATTTTTTTCATGTCTACTAAAATATAAAGATAAATATTCACAATAAAAATACGTAAATAGTGTGTCTTACATAGTAAAATATTCATTGCAAGGACAAACTTTGTCAATGTATCATTGTTTTCTGTCATTAGCTCGATTTCTATTTTGAGGTACACATTTTTATCAACTGAGATTTTTCTTTATACAAATGAAAAATAATTTTAAAGCGAAATTTTAAAATAATTTGTTTATAATTATCAAATTTACTTTGCTGGAGTGTAAATCAATATTTATCAAGGCTTCCATTACATAAAAGGAAGAAAAATCAGACCATGTCATTAGCCTTTAGTGTCACACATGTGACTACTGAATTACTTAGACAATTTAGTGCTACAGTACTATGACGGAAAGCTAAATAAACATATTTTATCTTGAATAATTGTTTCAAAGAATGGTCATGCCAGAAAAGAATTTAGAAGGGAAATTTGCATAAAGTCGTGAAAACTCGAATAAAAAAGTTTCTTCCTTTAAAAATATGGCCATAATATACAACGAAGGCTAAAAGCCAGAATTGTTTGTTTCAATATCTCAGAAAACTGATAGCTTTGAAAACTTAAAATCACCTGAAAAATCAAAAACATCTCTCTGTGTCTCTCTGCCAGAGATCAGCGCACTCTGTTAATATCGGTCTTTATTTTTTATAATAGAGTTTTGTTATATTTTACTTATGATCCATTAAACTGTTATAACAAAATGTAAACTTTCGTAAATTGTTTTGCTTGATGGAATAAGACATACCTTAATGAACATTTCATTTATTAATATAAATTGCTAATTTTAACAAGCCTGTTTATAGCGCATACATTGACACATCACTGTACCCTGACCAGCTTTTAAGTCCCTTGTACCCAATAGGATGTCTGCGTTTCGACAGTAATTTCACATGTGACCACCATTTCAGTAGTTGAGTAATCAATAGCTGGGCACAACTGAACAGTACACTATATGTTAAACATGACACAGAAATTAATATAATGCTTATCCAATGTATAGTGATTTGGTTTTTATAGTTACACATGTGCAGAATTTTTTAACTAGTTTAATAAAACAAATTCTAATTAATTCTTTCATGAGCAATTTTTCTAATGTAGCAAACATTTTTGGAATCTAAGTTATGTTAAAATATTTGACATTAATTTGAAGAAAATAAGTTGAATATGTTATTACCTTGAAATAAATTTGAATCAATATTAAATATATGTTATAAAAATATAAAGTAAAATAATTTTTATTGGTTTAATTTCAAGGTCTGGTTTTAAGTGTGTTTTTAGTATCCAACAACATTTTCTTCTCTTCAATGGCTCATCATCTACTTCGCTCAGCTGGTTCTCGTTTGATAACCTTATCAACAGTTCGTGGTGTGACCTCCCGGTGTCTCCTATTAAATATTTCAGTTTCATTGGCTTCCAATATAATTGCTGCCTTCGCCGTTTCTACATTGAATCTAAACATGCTAGTTGCCCAACCAACAAATGATGGTTTGCCTTTGTCGACCAGGCTGATGACTACTGTCGGTGGGCAACACCGGTGCCAACATTTCCACGATTTTTTTTTATTCGTTCACAAATACCATGGCCAATAATGCCGATATGACGTCATAATATTTTTAAAAATGTTTAAAAACTACATGTAATGAAGTTTAATGAAAAAACAAGTTTTAATGGCATATCATTTACGCGGCTATTTTTGCAAATATTTGTTACTTCATCCTCGACGTTTAAGTGATTAACTTATACTTTGTAGTACTGAAAACTATATCCCGTTATCAGAATCGTTTGAAATTATATTAAAAATATTGAATTTTGAAGCTCTGTATATTTTAAACAATCTGAAATTGTGCTTTATGTTAATTATTATCATTTTTTCCTACTTTTTATTCTTTTCTATAACTTAAAGAATATTTAGGCAAACAATTTTTTTTTTAAAATATTAATTTATTAACGAAAATGGGAATGTGAATGAAAATCTTGCTCTATTCAAGTGCTTATTTATTTTTAAATAATAATATCCACTTATCTATAGTAACACAATCTGTCAGTTTAAGCCGTAGGATTCAATTCACATGATATGAAATTAGACATGATGTTTTAATGAACATTTATTCTGGCACTAGAGTAACTGATTATATTATATCAAAATGAGTTCAAAATGTCTCGATTTCGATGGCTCACTTATTATAAAAACATTGTACAGTTTTCTTATAAAATATAGAGGATGTGTTTCAGTTTCATTATTTTCAAACACATAATTGAATGAAGTAGGCTTTACACTATTAAACCACGATTATTACGAAAATTGTTTCGCGTTCTGGGTTCTTGATAATTAAGAATCGTGTTCAAGTGATATTAAATAAAGTCCAAGTAACTAGTACAAATAGTTTATCCAACAATTTTATTTAACGAAATCACATAATAATAAAGTCGTTAACAGCTCTCTCTCTCTCTCTCTCTCTCTCTCTTATTTTAACTCCTTGTACGTCTCGGTGCCCGGTGCGCACTACAACACTACACTATTATTTGCAAAAATATTAGTACAGATTCTCATACCTTGACATTTGTGACATTAATGTATATCTTAAATTACTTATAATATCAGATCTAAAACATGTGTCGAAGTTAGACTTGAAAGTTAAATTATCTGTTCTCTATTTACAGATCCAGTTTTGTTTTAAAAATAAATTATTTCACAGTTCAACAATATACTATACAGTTGTACCTCGGTATACCTCTGCTTTAAACAAGTCCAACCTGTTAAAAGTCCTGTTTGAATGCAAAAATATTTGCTTGGTTTATGACAATAAATTTAATACGACCGGCCTGTCAGTGCTTGTCTGATCCAAAATGAGACATTGCGCATTCATAAATTGTGGCAATCACAGCACAGCGAGACACACTTTAGTTTTTAAATTGTATTACCAATAAAAACTGTAATATGGTAAGTGATTTTCTGTACATCTCGTAAATATTCTTAAACTCACTTACCACGGGCTTTAAGAAAGTTAATGAGAGGAGCAAAGCAATGAAAAAGATGTTTATTATCCCAAAGGAGGTGAACAAAAGTATGAAATTTGCTTGCGTGTCCTTGACTTATTTTCAGGCATACTGTTGACTTCCTCAATAATTGTTTGAGACGCATAGGTATTTTAGAACCGTTGGAGTTAGTGGGTAGACCCAACCAACGTAATAGAAGACGCTGACCTTAAGTCAAGCAAGTTGTACAATTTGATGAATAGGTGAACCCAAAGTTATCATGACAACGTATGCAAATGAGGTCTTGATTTTGGTACCTATTGGAAACATGCAACCATGCGCCAAGAAGATGGAATTTAGGGCTTGACCAACCAGCAGAATGTTGGCACATGTGCCACCCATTGCATTAAAAAATAAATCACGTACAAACCATGAAGGTCCATGGGAGCTAGTGAAGTAGCGTTCACAAGTTTCATTGACCACTAATGAGCATGCGATTGTGTGGTTAGCACAATCCCCGGGGGCCTTGCGAGATCCGCGGCTTCGAGCCCGTGACACAGGTACTTGCTGCGGTTCGGTAGTCCAGCTCGCTACAACTTAGACCACCGCCCCCCCCCAATGGCACTAAAGGTTCACCCAATACAATTTGTATAAAGTTTTCGAAGGCGGGGGTGAGCAGTGTATAAATAATGGGAAGAAACCATGAGGCCTTCTCTCTTCCAGATCTCAGTTGCTGGTGTTAGACTGAGAGGGACTGAGCCTAGCTGCAGAATTGTGCAGGTGTGACTTTTAATAGACTTTTAGACTTAGAAAAGTTCAAATTTATATGTTAGGGTGGATGCTAGTATTCTTATGTCTCTTGACTTTTATATTTATTGCTAGTAAAAACATACGCTTGTATAGGTTTTCAGCAACGTGGGGTAACGTAAAGCTATAGCAAAATAGAAGTAGTTGAGCACCAGATGTGCTTTCAGCAAAAGTCGGAAAAGCGACCCTGAGCCCGGTGAAATGAAAACCAGTGCATTAGTCATAACTAAGGGGGCGCGGCCTATCAGATGATGTGTGGGCGAACCATGGCTGACCAGTGTGTTTGAACTATTGTCCGGCGAGATGACAAAACTGACCAAGTAGTTAGTAGTCTGCAGCCAAGTTGAGAACATCGAAGTACCCTTAAATGTTGTACCTTAGTTGTAATATTTGTTTCTATATTTATATGTATAAACTATTACATTTTGAATATCTTTTATGAAATTAAATATTTTCTCTCTGTTACAGACAAAGATGTTTTGTTTGTTTATTTATATGTGTTTACGTATTGTAGTTCTAGTCTAATACTTGTACTTAACACTGGGGGCTGTGCTGATTATATTTAAATTATAGAAGAGCTCAAGTTTGTTAGTTGTCTGGGAGCTCAGTCTGCATCCCTTAGCTTGTAGCCCCAGACAAGTAGAGTCAATACTTGACACTTGACATTGTGTTTTGGTGTCTACGATATAGACATCTATACTTGACTGTGGAGGCATTGTCATTGTTTTTTTTTTTGTTTTCTTAGTCTTTTAGTTTATAGACATTAGTATTCAACACATATCGAATGCCGAGAACACTAGAGGATAGAAGAACCAAGAGTAAATTACTAATTATACATAAAGGAGTTATTTCTTATTGAGAAATACAACACAAAGAAAACTTAATACAACTCTCTGATAGACGTAAGGTTAAAAACAATATTCTTATTCCGTATGCAAGAGCAAACACATACAAGTTTTCTTTCTTCACTTCCGGTATTTCGGCATGGATTGGGGAGCCTGAAGAATCGAGGAAAGCCAACACTTTATCATCATTTAAACGTCTAATAAAAATTCAGGACTAAGCACCCGAATATGTAAACGTAGAAAGATCTAATATATCTTCTTTATAGAAGGAGCGTCTGAAACATATAAGATAAGATTAGACAAGATAAGGTGGTCAGCGGACCGGAACAAATGAAAAAGAAATCTCATTATCATCCTTATGTTTTCCTTAGTTTGAGAACCAAAAAGAAAATGTATAACATCTTCCACCCACGTCGTTTAATATCAGTATATTATATTTTAAGAAGGACTTATAGGAAGATTAATTTTATTCTCTTCTTATTCTTTACCAACTAAAACAAAATAGTTCTGAAATACTGAAGGCCATTCACGATTACATTTTTCGCAAATTTCAGATAGAATTTAAGTATTATGTTGGGGTGTGTACGGATGGCGCAACAGTCATGTCTGGGTGGCGTTCTAGGGTTGACAAATACTTTAGCAACAGAATGCATGTTGACCCACCTTCAAAGTTTAGCAACCAAGCCAATATCAACAGAACAAAAATACCTGGACAGCGAATTTGTAAAAATTGTGAACTACGTCAATACAAATGCTTTAAATTCAAGATTATACCCTGCATTACGTGACGAAATGTATGCGGAATACAAACTTACAGTTTGCTGATGTGCATTTGTTGTCTCGAGACAAATTAATGTCACGTGTATTTTGAATTGCAAAGACAGCTGAATCAGAATACAGCCGAATTGGTCTCGACTACTTCAAAATGTAAATTGGACACTCAAGTTGACTTATTAGGGTGACACCTTTGACATTTAATAAGCTCAATACATCATTGCAAGAAAGCATGACTTCATCACTTACAACGGAAGAAAAGATTAATGGACAGAAGCAAAAGCTTGCAGCAAGGATGAGTCGAGTGTGAGCATATTATTTCGTTATGTTTCACAATTTAGCAACAACTATCGATAAGGAAGATGATCAGTTTGATGTTTAATCTTTACAAAAAGTCATCATTGAACACTTGACAAAATTATTAGTCAGTGTTGATTTATAATTTCCAACAGAATTTGACCCATGGAAAGATAATGGGTGGATAAAAAATCCATTTATTGATTCGAATTTCTGAAACTTGCAGGAGGTATCTGCTATAATGCAAATAATTGTAAAACAATGTGGTTATCGATTGATAAATTGTAAAGCTATGAAACATTATTTTCCAAATTCTCAATGGGAATTTCAATAACAAAATATTCTAATTTAACATATAGTTGAAAACATCTCTTATCCCGTGGCCATAATATAAAATAATTCAGCGCTTACAACAATATTCCGTCTTCATAATTGTTTTTGTAAACATTCGGAATGGCAGTAAAAGCAGCTCTGTATTTTAAGCTTAAACATGTTCATGCTACGCGTCACATTTGGAATGCTAGTGTAACAATCCCGAGAAAAATAAATATATAACTGTCAAAATTACTTACACACGTCTATGGCAAATTTCTCAGGGATTTATTTCTTGACGACAATAGTCTTTGTGTAGAGAATCGGAAGCACATTAATATGTATTCATCAGAACGTGTGTACCATATGGAAGATGTAGAAGGCTGTTTTTACCACATTTATTATAACTTGATGTCGTCCTTTTTATCAATTTATCCCATAGTCTTTTTGTCTGTCCGAAAATTTCAAATTTTCCAACCTAAAATTAACCTTTTGTGATGATCCTAAAGCTCTCAACATTTTACAACAGATCTTAGATTACAATGCATTGTATCAAAATTTCAGATCGATCAAATGTACCGTTATTAAATTAATGCGTTTTTATGGTATCTTTATTTAGCGTCTGCATATATCTGCTGTTGTTGACATTCACATGCCACGGAGTTAACCCCGGGACCCTATCCCCGTTGGGCGGGAGCTCAAAAGGTGTTTGGTGTAACAACAAATAGAGTTAAATACATTTTTAAAAAAATACACTTTTTTAAGTGGACTAAAAATAAAAAGAAATTAAAAGTTATAAGTTCAATGTCATCTTTATTTAAATCGAAATTGAAATTCATAGTTTTGGTGTAATGACAACTATAAGCTTATGGGGCAGTTCTGAATTTTCCGGAGGTAAAATAATCAGATGAAACATTTCAATATTGCTGCCATAAGGGAACTGTTGTGCTGGAGGTAGATCACTAACAAAGATGCGATTTCCCACCACCCCTATATCTTTATGAGATTTTAAGTATTCCAAGATATCCAAATTATTGAAATTTTCATTCAAATATAAGAACATATAAATTAAATATATCGTTTGACTCAAGGATGTACAGGTCAGTCATTTATCCTAATTAATCAGAAATCCGAGACAAAAGCATGGGATAGACAGGATTTAGTTGCACGCATTTTCAACATCAAATTGAAACCACTCATTAAAGATATGGTTAAGAATAGACTGTTTAGACATGTTAAAGATTAATAAATGTATATAATTGAGTTTCAGAAACAAGGACTTCCTCACGCTCTATGCTCTTTAATTTTCCAGATGATTATAAAATTGACACAGCTGAAAAAATCGATAGTTTTATTTGTGCCGAAATAACTGATCGTAATCGATATAGTCCCAAGTTCAGATTTTATGTCACGTGGTCCGTCGCTTGTATCGGCAGGACACCCGTTTGACCCATTTTTTTCTGTGAAAGAGACTTCAATTAACTCCATTTAGCTGGCACCGGGCAGCACGCCCCGGGGTGACGCCGTCTGCTGATGCTTCTACTGACGTCAGCAATCAAAGCGCAGGAATTAGTGAGAGACGCGGCAGCAATAAATCAATATTTTTATGTTTTTATTTTAATAACTTTGCAGACATTTAAATACATTTATTTACTTTAATGAATTGAAAACAAGTCTTAAATAAGTTTGCACATTGTACTTTAAAAAAAAATATTTCTTTAAAAATTATTTGGTAACTACTAAATGAACCAATTAACGAATTATACTGTGTAGCCATTGGAGCATAACAATTTAACAGAGAGTCTTAAAATCTTCTCCTTCAATTATATCTCATTTCTTGTCACTTTCTGGAGAATCACTGTGATACATTGAGACTCTATTTTGTAAACAATATCGCTGCAGTGTTTCACGCAATAATTCTTGGCTAAGAGGTACAGACTATAACAGCATTGGAAGTCTCTTCTGCGCTGAATGATTTTTATAAACAAATGCACTGAGAGAAGCTCAATTTTTATTTTTATTTTTTCACAAGGAAGTACGTGTGCAGATTAGCCAATTAAAAGATGAGTGAGGGGTGAGAAAAACCAACATTGAAAGATCCATCGTAAATTTTTACTAAAACTGTGCTGAATATAGGAAACAGATGGATGAGCTATTGGAAAATCTGAATGCATTTAGTTGGGTTTGAATAAAAGAGACGATGTAGAGGAGAAGAGTTTATAAACGTCTTCAACGTTTTTCCATGATAGACTCCTTATGTTGACATTGATGATAACGATTACTTTGACGAGTTTAGCTATTTAGTCAAATAGCTTCACCAGAAAAGATTTGAGATCGGAATTGTTAGAGCCTAAATGTTGACTGTTGATGGGTTGAAATCTGCAATTATGTGAAGGATAAAGATGTGCGCAAGTACAGCAAATTTATGAGCTTGTTTTGATTCTACCAGGAACAAACACCGTCACGGAAAGAATTTATCACTATGAATATCTGATGGGCAACTGAGAAAACACGATAAAAAAGTTGACAATCTAGGAGAAATGTTAATGGTGAAGTGTAATATTTAGTTCACGGGAGTTCGTCTAATACTTGTGAAAAAGTGTCTGAAACGCTTATTCAATAACTAAATCTTCTCAGAAACATTTATATGTCAATAACATACTTATACAGAGAAACTGCACATAATGAACCTAGGTCTGCAATTAATCAGGTGGTGGGGGCATAGTCTTTGTCGAATTGAAACTTTAGGCTGTCTGCGCTGTAAAAATACATTCAAGCAATAATGTAAATACCGTTAGAAGCTACACACTTTTTTTTCCTACTTATTTTTTAAAATTTGTTTTTGATCTTCATAAAAGAGTGCCTTAGAGCCCTTGTACACAAACCAATTCTGGCATAAGAGTTGAGGCTTGGTGCCCCTCCATGCCCTCCCCCATCTTTGGAGCCCCAGTTCCACTTTTTCGAGCTTTTTTATGTTTCAAATCGTGAACAATGTAATTTTACCATTTCTCTAATTATATTAAATAAAATGTGTTTGATCTTGTATCGTTGATACATTATGATTTTTTTAATCTCATAACTTAACCTCGTCCTTTTACATTGTTTTGTAGGCATTAAGTTATTGCTGAATTCTTTTTTCAGTTCTCCATACTGGAATCACTTTTCTCATAGATCAAAGACTTGTTCAGCAGATCGTGAACAGAAAACTCAAGTAGAATTCAAGTTAATGGATACTTTTGAAACATTAAACGAAATAGAGACAATCAGTCTAAAGCCATTAGATTATTAGATAACCTGAAGCTCTGAAACTTTCCAGAATCATTAAGCATATTTTCTTTTTAACAAACATTTGTGGGTTGTTTGAGCAAAGGCTAGGCGTCTGTAAAAATAATTATTAATTTCGTTGTAGTGTACAAACAGTTGTTTTTTTAAGGGTGTAGCACATAAATATATATAAATTTAATATCTTAAATTCGTGTCATGTATTTTAGATTTGTAAAACATTAGAAGACATTTCTTTTTTGTCATCGAAGTCAAATAATAAATCTAGACTAAATTATTTAACTTCACGAAAATTATTGTTTAATTGCCAAATAAGTAAAGTAAGAGCTATGTTTTTCATAGATAGATTCATGTATATTAATATTTTGTTCAGCGTTTCTAGTTATGAGATTTTCAAGTCACAAACATCAGAGGTAGAACAACAATCCTATTTTCAAATTGTAAAGGAAAACAAACTTTCCTTAAAATTACCATTTTCTAATTCGGAATCGAAAACTTATTCAAGAGACATAAATGGTTGCTCTTTTTATTGCTTGGCTAATTTGTCTTGTCAGTGTGCCAACTTTAGAATCTCCACAGGGGAGTGTTCATTGTTTGAATTAAACAGTTGGGAGACTGAGTTTGACATTGTTTTGGACACTGACAACATTATAATACAAACAATGGGGAGAAATTTCGTAACTCATAGAGAATGGACCTTGGATTTCAGGTAAGTATGTTGTTATGTTTCATCTATTTCATATTTATTATATGGTATTTTATAAGTTTACATCTGTTGAAGCTCATAGCCAAATCTGTACTTAACTTTACTCTATATTAAAATAAAAGATTTTGCAGTTTTTATTCCATAATGAAAATTTGATTAGCAAAATTTATTTGTAGTATTTTTATCCATTAAATATTTATAACCTACAAACAAATTAGTTTAACTGTACAAAAGATATTGCTAGGAAAACTATAAAGAATGTCACTATTTTTCTGTATCGCATCTGTCCGTTTACGAAAGTCAAAAGATTTATCTTTATTATTTGCAGCTCCTGGTGTGGCTGATGAGACCAATCCTTGAGTGGCTGTCTCTTCTGCAGGTTACACACACGAATGAAGTAGGGAAGTGTTGCTTGGCCTTTCTCATCGCTCTTTTTCCAACTGATTCTTTCCTAGTTAGCTCCTCTGCTCTCAGTGATCCTTCTGTCACGTGGTCCCATCCTCAGCCATGTTTTTCCAGTTTTGTATGTCAATGTTGGCTACTTTAATGTCTCTCCTGCATATGTCTATGTATCTGAGACTTGGTCGACCAACCGTTCTTTTCCCTGTTGCCAGCTCGCTGTATAGCACATCTTTGGGTATGCAACCAGTTTGGATTCTCTTGACGTGTCCAAGCAACGAAGGCGTATTTGGCTTAATATGGCTGGAATGCTGATCATTCTTGCTTGAGCCAGGACCCATGTGGTGGGTACTTTCTCTTGCCATTTGATGTCAAGGATTTGTCGCTGGCATCTGAGGTGGAAACTATTGATCCTTCTTTCATGCCTGGTATAAGTGATCCATGACTCGCATCCATAAAGGAGCGTGCTCAGTACACATGCCTGGTATACTTGCAGCTTAGACCTTGCTGCGAGCTTGGCTCTGACCAGACTCATTGTTAAGTCTAGCTATAACAGTTGCTGCCTTCCTTATGCTTCTGCTTATCTCATCTTCCAGTGAGAGGGTGCTCGAGATGTTTGATCTCAGGTATGTAAAACTGTCAACAACATCCAGGTTGCAGTTGTCTATATTGATAGTTGGGAGGGAGGCAGCATCCTGTACCATGATGTTGATTTGTTTATGCTAATGGTCCGGTCGAAGTATTTGCAGACAGCAGGGAAGCTGGATACTTTGCCATAAGTCGGGAAATATTGAATAATCTGCCATCAGCTCTGGTTTTTATGTATATCACCTCGCTGTTTTTCTTGTAGGTATACTGGAGTATGATCGAAAAGAATATTTCAAACAGAATAGGTGCCAACATGAAGCCTTGCTTTACTCTACTACTTAGTGGGATGTGGCACCGTTATAACACACTGTGCCCTGCATGTTATCGTGGAATTACTTGATAATATTAAGCAGATGTGTAGAGCAGCCTATATTTACTAAGACCTGGAAAAGACCGCTTCTACTGACAAGATCGAAAGCTTTAGTTAGGTCATCAAACGTGATGTATAGAGAGATATGTTGCTCCATGCGTTTCTCCTGCACCTGGAATAAAGAGAAGATCATTTCTATAGTTGATCTTTTGGCTCGAAAGCCACACTGTGATTCTGGGAGTACACGCGATGCTAGGGTCTGCAGGCGTGTTAATGCAACTCGGGCAATGGCCTTTCCAAATATACTCAGAAGAAAGATTCCACGATAATTATTTCAGTTGCTTTTGTCTCCTTTATTCTTATACAGTGTAACGATTTTGGCATCTTTTAACTCCTGTGGTATCTGTCCATGTTCCCAGCACAGAGTGGGGAGGTCATGCAAAGGCTGTTAAAGTACTGCCTTTCCAAATATGAGAGCTTCTGGTGGAATTTCATCATCGCCAGGAGCTTTCCCATAGGCTAGAAAATCGATCGCTCATCTATTGTGGGTAGTGCATCGATGTCTTCCATGGTAGGCATGTCCGGGATATCGTCCAGGGCTACAGTTGAGAAATGGTTTATTGTTGCGTACAATTCCATGTAGTGCTCAATCCACTGTTTTAGTTGTCTGTCTCTATTAGTGATAAGTTCCCCTGATTTTAACAATAGGGGTGCTGTCTTGGAGATTAGAGGGCATGTTGCTTGTTTTATATTCTCGTATATAGCCTTTATAGCAGCTGACTGTATGCTTGAGCTTAGATTGAACCAATATGCGTTAGCGTAGTGGCGAGCTGCGTGCTGAGCATTTTTTATTTCCACTCTTGAGGTTGCGTAGAGTTTCTGTGCAAGGCATGTCTTTATAGGCTAACAGAGCATTTCGTGTTTTAGCAGTGACATACTTAATTTCCTCCCAGTGATCCTAAAACCAATCTGCATAATTGCGCTCTCTAGCCAAATGCCGCAAAAGCTGATCCATATACGGTGTCCCGCGTATATTACCATTTGGACTCAATATTGTCTAATTATAGCATTTGTACTAGAGCGTCTTGTAATATTCGGGTGTATTTTGCTGTTCTCTCTGTTGGTTTAAGTTTATCATTCCCGAATTTGAAAGTTAAATGTAAATTTATGAAATTTTTCTCTCGGACAGAGGTGTAGCTAATATCAACAAGCCTGTGTATGACGCCTATATTGACACATCACAATACCAGGATCAGCCTCTGAGTCCATTGTACCCTATCGGATGTCTGCTATTGGACACGAATCTGTCATGTGATCAACACTTTCGTAGCAAACTACTCAATGACTGGTCAGAACTAAATATCACTGAGGTAATAAAACATAGTTCACAAAAAATGTCATTGATTTCCAGGTTTTTTTCAACTGAATAATTTTGAAGAAAGTATAATCCAGTTTTATGAAATTATTCTTTTAAAAATATATTCTACCAAATAGTTTCATTTTAAATCTAACGAATCTTTTTAAACATTTGGGTAATTTGTTTTAGAGGAAAAAAATAAGGAAAAGAGATTAAGTTTTAGAAATTTATTAAAGAATTCTTTTTATTTAAATAAGTATTTCTAAATTACTTAAAATATTTTAATTAATTTGTTTGAAATTCTAGGTCAAGTTTTCGGTCTACAAAGATTGATTCTTTCAAAAGTTTGTTCTCTTTAACGGTACTTCATCGTCGTTTCTCAGCTGGTTCTCCACTTAGAATGTTATAAATAGCTCTTGGAGTGACATATCCTTGTCACAGTCACATTCGTCCTTTAGTGTTTTTGGCTTTCAACGTGTGCAGCTCTGGAAACGCTCTTTATTTATTCCGTACAGACAATCTGTTTGCCCTACCGACAGAAGTTGGTTTCTCTGTGTTGACCAGGTCTACGACTTGTGTCTATGGGGAATGCCAGTGCCAACATTTCCACGATTTCTTTATTCATCAACAAATAATATGTCCTACAATACTGACATGTCGTTAGCAGATGTCATCGCTATTTTCATTAAATTTTGATGCTAAAATTAAAAAACAAAAAGAAACGACCCAACCTGTGGTGTAATATAGTGCAAAGAACAAGATCTAGGGGAAATGACAAAACGGCAGTAAGAAGATATTAAAAAATAGAGTGAACGACAAGGGGGTGCGGTATTGCTAAAGCAATGTTGCTCTCGAGGCAAGCGCACTGTTGTTAGTTACCTGCCTCCCATCCTTCACCCTAGTTTGCCAAGCTCAAACTTTGTTTGACCGACTTAGCGAGGGTCATTAGTGATGCTTATTTGCACTCGCTTTGTGCTTGTTCTGGATAATTTAAAAAATATTGACACTCTTGTTACTAAAATATGAGTGATGACAACAAATAAACTGCTCTTTGGATTTTAGGATCGCAATGAATGTAGTACTAGTAATGCAAACTTTCCAAATTTATAAGATTAAAGAAGAGTAGGGGTATGACTTGTATATATTTAGTGTAATTATTACAAGTTGAAATTTTGTTTTAAAGGCAGTTTTCTTTTATTATTGTTGATCTTATGTTTGTTAGTGTTTGAAGATATGAAGAAGCTCACGCAGTTCTGTAAAGAAAAGTGAGGTAACCATAAAATTTAATTAAGCCCAAGATATTTGATTCCTGTTTTTTTTAAAATAATAAACAACAAGAAACAAAAATTTATTACAAATATGACGCAAGAGAATATTAGTCTGTTTAAATTTTATCATTGTATTGTGTTATTTTTTCATTAAAATAAAAATTCTCATTTATTTTTAGATTATCAGCGAAAAAAATGCATCACTTATAAAAATGATATAAATAAAGTTTATGTCTAAAAGAATGCTATATTTATTTGGATAAATAAATATTAGTTTGTGTACGTATGAATGTCTTTATGCTTTACTTAACCATTTTAATCATTCGCCAAATAAACTTTAAGAGTTTTTATAGGCCGCTCCTGGTTAGTGACTAGCAAAACATTGGTTTTTAATTAACACTGAGTGGACCGGCCCCAAATGTCATTGTTTCCTTTTATGAAATATATCTTAACATATTTTAAGCGAATTCTAGTCTTGACAAATATTTGTAAATAAAACTTAGTAGCTCTTTTTAACATACTATGAGGAATTGAACTCCTCATTTCCATTCCATCGTGGCTATGGGCGTCAAATTTCTTTAGTAAATTTTAAAGATTTTGTTCCCCATACCATTTAACATGATCTTTAAAATTATAGATAAATAGGGTCTTAATTGTCAATTTCGTTATAAACAGTTGTATTGATCATTACAATGTACATTTTTTACTGATTGTTATTTATACTACTAATATAAATATTATGTATATCACCCGTTCATTGACAATGTTCGGGGCATTGCTGATTACACTTTGCTATGAGTTTTTAGTCATTACTGCTGATTTGCAGCTTATTAATGATGCCAAGTTGAAGTTTATCATTGACACTAAACATCCACATTGCTGTGGCGGACTCGCTGTCTAGGGGGATTTTTAGGTCCACCGTTTTGACCACAGATATAACATCAGGCGTACAGTAGTGTGGTAAAAGTATTCACGAGACTTGACTCAACAGAGAAAATGATGTTTATTTACAGTATATATAGACATATCTATATCCATAGCAATAAAGTGTAGCAGCTATCATGGAATACATGCACTGTGTTTGTCTCTCTCTCAACATATCGATAAAACAGGACAGTCCTGGTCCACACTCAACACTCGTCTCTCTGCCTGCTTAATACACACTGTTCCCTCATTGACACTCTCACCTGACATCTCTACACACTCCCCTGTGAACACCCGGTGAGCGAGTATTCAAGTCCACGGGTGTTCACGCTTTGTTTATCATTCACCCTACATTTTCGCTCAGTCATTCTCACACCATAACATCTAACCGTGACAATTGCCTGCATTCAAGAGACTAGCCTCTTAGAAAGTGGTACCAAAATAAAACACAACTACACTTTTTCCGACAGGGTTGATTAATGGACACAAAAAGGCAACATGGTGTTTGCTTTGCAATACAAATTGGAACATGTTCCTCTATAGAATCCCCAACAAAAGGGCACTAGGAGAATACTTACCATACGTCTACCAACATCCTTAGAGATTGCCAACATTATCATTGCTAATGCTCCAACCTTATCCTCGAGCTTAGAAGCAAAAGGCCTGTTCTATAAAGACCTTAATTAAAGACTAGCCAGCATATCCACCAACTAAGGAATTTACCTCCTCGGTGACTTCAATGCAAGAATAGAAAAAGAACACAAGGTCTGGCTAAATTACCTAAGTTGTTTTGGAAGAGGCAGGCTAAATAAAAATGGGCAGACAATTTTAAAGATTTGCTGCTTACGTGGACTGTGTAGCAAATAGATACTTTAACTGCATAGCAACCCACCAAGTGTCATGGATGCGTTCCCTCTCTAAAAACTTGCACCAATTAGATCTCATCATCACAAGACTCTGACAACTCGCCAATGTTCTCCTAACAAGCAGCTTCAACAGAGAAGACTGTAACATATATATTTCCTTTGTGGCCAGAAAGGTAAGATTACTGAAAAAGAAACTGTACCGCTACAAAAACAAAGACATACTACACAGAGGCATCTACTCCCCCAATAATTCGGAGAGAACAGCAAAATACAAGTACAAAGAGACTACAAGCAGCTCTTTTACAAATACCAACAATAGACACTAATGAATCCGAATGTTCACATCTGTAAGAAACCATTATGGCTATTATATTTACAATAAAAACGCCAAAGCTTTTGATCCTGTCAGCACAAGTAGCTTTTCCAGAACTTAGGAGTAAAAGGCTACCCTACACATCTGCTTAATATCATCAATCGATCCTAAGATAACATGCGGGGCTTGCTATGCTATAACGGTGCCACCCTAGAGGCTTTGCCAAAACATAGTAAAAAAGAAATAGGCTGCTTGCTGTTCCCTACTCTTTTTACAATTTATCTTTCCGATAACCTCTCTTTTCTTTTGTAGGGGGAAAACCATGATGAAACAAGATGAATATTAATTTTGAATTTTTAATAAACGGATTCGACTTACTTTTGTTTTATTACATAGTTATTCTTATAACTAACGCAAACCGGTTTAAAAATTTAAAATCGGTCAAAAAAGGTAACGATTTGTTTGGACAATTAAGTGGTAAACGTCACAGATAGCGCTTTTATAAAAAAAGCTGCACAAATACAACAACATATCACCGCTGGTACTAAAATATGTACAACAAATATTGCACAACAGTTTTAGTGTGGAATATAGACATTCGCTAAATGATGCGCTAACAAGTACCTGGTGGATCAAATATTGTGTTTAACTTGCAAGTAGTAAAATATATTACTATTTCAGGTTTCATAAAAATATTGTAAAGTAAATTATTAAAAATTAAATTTACTTTGTTTTATTGCATAAAAAATAACAAATATTATGTGTATTTCATTAAAATACGGTTATTCATTTAAAATTATTGGTTATTCATTTCTCCGTTAACAAAAAAACGCATAAAATAAATAATTTAAAACAAAAAAAAACTTAAATCGTCTTGGAAAAATTGACATCTGAAGTAACTAGTAAATTGATATCAAATACTGGAATTTTACTCAGTTCAATGTAATATTTTTCTTTCCTATGGTATTTCAATTTATGGGAACCCGTCTTTTTTAAATTAATTCAAACTATGCAAACCCATTTTATGGGACAATGATATATGCTATTACAGAACGCTGTTACAGAGAGTTAGGTATACCAACTGAGCACCGATTTAGAAATAGGCAAAATGTGAGTGGGGTAAAATCAGAAAACGTGAATCTATCATTAGAGCAAGAAGTACAACGAGAAATGTATTTAGCCATTGATGATAGATCTAGATGTAACTGTAAAAGAAAAAAAGAACGCCGCGAGGAGTTACATGTCCTTGCAAAAATATTTCTGTATAATATCATCTAGCCTACTAAATGAAGAATTTGAACATTAAATAAATTTCTTTATTTACTTGAAAAAGAATTGTTGGAGAATGAAAGAGAAAGGATCCAGGCTTTTATGTCAGTACACGGGGCCGGGGCCGGTCTTAGCTATTGCGGGAACCTATGCAGCTTAGTATGCGGAAAGGATTGCTTGGGACCCAGTTTGGGTAGGGATAAGGTATTAATAAGGATAATAAGTGAAAATAAGATAGGTTGGGCCTATAAAAGCATGGGGCCCACTGCAACCGCGTAAGTTGCAGGAGCCTAAGACCAGCCAAGGGTGTACCTACACTACAAGAATAGGCATTACATTAAAAAACGGGTGGACATGCTTCATTTATCTATTAAAATATATTCAACAGTAAAAAAATATTGGACAATTCTTTACCCATTTTCATTATTCCTTAAAGAATTTTTTCAACAATTGCTATCACTGTATCTAGCTGTGAAAGGAGCTACTCCAAACTGAAGTTTAAAAAAAATTATATTCGTTCCACAATAAGATATCTTATCTTATCTTATATGTTACAGACTCTCCTTCTGTACAGAAGATTATTGCGTCCTACGTATTTCTATGGTTTGTGTTTAGTCCTGTGTTCTTACTAGAGTTTTAAAAGATGATAAAGTGGTGGCTTTCCTGGTTTCTTCAGGCAACCTATTCCACGCCCGAATACCGGACGGAAAGAAAGAAAACTTGTATGTGTTTGTTCTTGCCTATGGAATAAGAAAGAAGTTTTTAACTTTATGTCTTTTTGAAGGTTGTATTAGGTTATCTTTGTGTTGTATTTCTAAATTAGAATTAATTGCCTTATGTATAATTACTAATTTACTCTTGTTTCTTCTATCCTCTAGTGTTTCAAGGTTTAATGATTTAACTAACGGTGTTACTCTTGTCAGTTTTGAATATTCTCCAGTAATGAATATGGCAGCTCTTTTTTGGATTTGTTCTAACGTATCAATATTTTCTTTGGTGGATGGGTCCCATACAGAAGATGCATATTCTAGTATAGGTCTCACCAAGGTGAGGTAGCATTTTAGTTTTATATCTTTGTTACATTTGTAAAGGTTTCTTTTTATAAAGCCTAAGGTTTTGTTTGATTTGTTAATAACTTCATTGACATGGGGATTCCAAGAGTTTTAGACAACAAAAGCTTGCAATATTGTTCATAGAACAAGATATTACAAACAATTTAAATTTTGATAACTTAATACACGCTTTTACTACTATAAAAGTTAGTAAATGTTTAAATAATAACAAAAAAAGATGTTTACATACTGATGTATACAATTTCTTGTATTTTAAAAAAATGAATCAATTATTTATAAATAAAAAGCATATTATTTGTTAATTTTTTTTAGGGGGTATATAGATTTGGAAAATCATTTGTCTCTTGGGGGTGGGGGGATGGACCTAAGACCCATATAATTTCTTGAATTTTTAGCATGTGTATTTATAGGTATATCAATTTATGCGGCCTCTTTTATTACTGCTTACATAAATAGGGCATGTATGGTAAAATTTACATGCATGTGTACCTTTTAAAATGTACTTCGTTTCAATTACAATTATTTTTTCATGTTTAATATTTTATACAAATCATCATATGATTGACTTAAGGGGCCGTCCATTAATTACATCTCGTGATTTCGGCTGATTTTTCACCCTCTGCCCCTCGTCACAGGGCGTCACGAAACAAAATCTTAGACGCCTTCCTCAATGTGATGTGAAAAAGACCCCCACATACAAGTGGTATTTTCTATTTAAAAATGAGCATGTTTAATATCATTTTTCTCTTGTGTTCATCTAAATATGTTTTTAGTTTAAGACTGCACTCAAATATCGTAACACGCGCGAAACCACGAAAAACGTCATTGAATAAAGTGTCGGTAATCATTTATTTAAATGGAATTTTTTGAAAGTTGCGCGTTTTTAATGACGTCAAATGTTTGAAACCCCCCCCCCCACCGTTGCGTGACGTCATTTATGGGCGGCTCCTAAGAGGGCGCCATATCGGAGACTGACACGGGCGGCAAAAGCTTTAGATACGCCACTGGAAGGGCCACAAATCTTTTTTTGTAAATGATTTAGATTTCGTGTTCTTGATAAATATCGACTAATATATTATCAATTGTGATGTGGATTGAAATGGATATATTTCGAAAATCTACATCTTTTCATCGATTGGTCTAGGAGGCGCTGGGAGACTTTTTCCCCCTTAATTAATGTATCATTTTATTAACTTTATCGCTTGAAACAATTTTTAGATTTAATTTTTTTTTAAGTACACAATTTAAGAAATCGCAATCCCAAACTCGTATCCCCTAACCCTTGTATTAGCTCTATAAATGCTATTTCCAAAATTAGCTACTAGGTGATAAATTGATCTTAACCAAACTTGGTCTATTAAAACTTGATGGTTTATGATAAAATATCATAGAGAATTGAACTCCTAAAGTTCATTCTTTCGGGCTATCGTTGCCGTGTGACATGTCTCCATTATGATACAGCTTGAAATCTTCATTGTTTGGAAATGTGAAAATTGCATTGTTTTCATCCCGTTTCTTAAAATAAATATTTACTTAAATATTGGTTACAGGCCACGTTAATCAGATTGATATAAAACATTTAAAAGTTTTAGACCACACTTTGGCGATGACTTATGGCATATATTTTTTAAAAAATAAGTTGCTCTTAATATACGGTTGAGACCAAAAATTTTGTTTTCACTTATATAGGTTTTATAATTATTCAAAGACTAGCTACAGGGTTTTATAGATTGTCCTTATTCAAAACAGAATAGAAGAACTTAAACGGAAACAGATACATTTCTTTATTTGACTTCCAACGATCATCCCTCAAATATAGAAAACTTTAGATTAATAATTGCAAGTATGTTTGAGATAGACGGTCTATACTTCCTAATGATAATAATACAGGAGTAATTCTTCATTAAAAAAGATTATAAAAATTAATTTTTAATCACATTTCATATTTATTTTCAATATATTTCCCTTTTGAGCTATGCTCTATAATATATAACAGTTAATAAATTGTTAACTTTTCTAAACAGACATTAATTTGCAGTCAATCGTTTGCAACTCCTTCGCCTAATTTTTTATTTTTTAATACAATCTGTCTATGGTCGGGCTTCAAGTCAGCTAAGATTTTTAATGTAATCTTTTATAAACAAATATTTTAGATTCAACATGATACACTAATGTACTGAGGAGATAGCTCTGCAAAACGTTATAAAATGTGAATCTTAGAATGCAATTACTGTTTTGCTGCTTTAAAGACTAAATTGATTTGGAAAATAATTTTACCTTAACTTTTGACACAATTATTCAAATTTTATATGACTAGCTGCGTAGCATACAGTGAAGGCTTGCTCATCGATAGTGCTTAGAGTGGGGGAAACTAACAGCAGCACGACGAAATGAAAACAAAGCGATTGAACGTCGGGACAGGGGGTGGCGTACCGCTAACCCATTATTGTTTTTAAGACATAGGGCTTAATTTTTTTTTATTTTTCTTTTAATCTAGGACATCTTGCAATGTCGTTGCATCTGACAGAAGTGCAATAGAAAAATCTAAAAATTACATAGCTGACTTGCATAGATTTGTCACGGCGGAAGGTCAAAATTCGCACAAAAATATAAAGCTTATATAGACAAAATTACCCAAAAATGACATGCCTAAAAATTGTTTTATTTTTCCATCAATCCAGGACATCTTGCAATGTCGTTGCATCTGACAGAAGTGCAATAGAAAAATCTAAAAATCACATAGCTGACTTGCATTGTTTTGTCATGACGCAAGGTCAAATGTCGCACAATAATATAGAGCTTATATAGAGAAAATTACCCCTAAATGACATGCCAAAATTTTTAAAATATTTTTACTTCCATCCGAAACATCTTGCAATGTCGTTGTATCTGACAGAAGTGCAAAAGAAAATTCTAAATATCACATAGATGACTCGCATAGTATTGTCACGGCGCAAGGTCAAATGTCGCACATTAATATAGAGATTATAGTGAGGAAATTTCCCAAAAATGACATGTCTAAAAATTGTTTTATTTTTCCATCAATCCAGGACATCTTGCAATGTCGTTGCATCTGACAGAAGTGCATTAGAAAAATCTAAAAATCACATAGCTGACTTGCATAGTTTTGTCACGGCGAAAAAACAAATATCGCACATTAATATAAAGGTTATTTAGACACAATTATCCAAAAATGACATGCCTAAATTTTTTTCCCCTTCAATTCAGGACATCTTGCAATGTCGTTGCATCTGACCGAAGTGCAATAGAAAAATCTAAAAATTACATTGCTGACTTGTATAGTTTTGTCACGGCGCAAGGTCAAAAGTCGCTCAAAAATATAGAGCTTATATTGACAAAATTAGCCAAAAAATGACATGCCTAAATTTTTTCTTACTTTTATCCAGGGAATTTTGCAATGTCGTTGCATCTGACAGAAGTACAATAGAAAAATCTAAAAATCACATAGCTGACTTGCATAGCTTTGTCATGGTGCAAGGTCAAACGTCGCACAAAAATATAGAGTTTATATAGAGAAAATTACCCAAAAATGACATGCCTAAAAATTGTTTTATTTTTCCATCAATCAAGGACATCTTGCAATGTCGTTGCATCTGACAGAATTAAAATAGAGAAATCTAAAAATCACATACCTGACTTGCATAGTTTTGTCACGGCGCAAGCTCAAAAGTCGCACAAAAATATATAGCTCATATTGAGATAAATACCCAAAAATGACGTGGCTAAATTTTTTTAAATTATTTTTTCAATTCAGGACATCTTGCAATGTCGTTGCATCTGACAGAAGTGCAATAGAAAAATCTAAAAATCAATTAGCTGACTTTGATAATTTTGTCAAGACGCAAGGTCAAACGTCGCACAAAAATAAAGAGCTTAAATAGAGAAAATTACCCAAAAATGACATGCCTAAAAATTGTTTTATTTTTCCATCAATCAAGGACATCTTGCAATGTCGTTGCATCTGACAGAATTAAAATAGAGAAATCTAAAAATCACATACCTGACTTGCATAGTTTTGTCACGGCGCAAGCTCAAAAGTCGCAAAAAAATATATAGCTCATATTGAGATAAATACCCAAAAATGACGTGGCTAAATTTTTTAAAATTATTTTTTCAAGTCAGGACATCTTGCAATGTCGTTGCATCTAACAGAAGTGCAATAGAAAAATCTAAAAATCACTTAGCTGACTTTGATAATTTTGTCAAGGCGAAGGTCAAAAGACGCACAAAAATATAGAGCTTATATAGACAAAATTACCCAAAAATGACACGCTTAAAATTGTTTTATTTTTCCATTAATGCAGGACATCTTGCAATGTCGTTGCATGTGACAGAAGTGCAATAGAAAAATCTAAAAATCACATAGCTGACTTGCATAGTATTGTCACGACGCAAGGTCAAAAGTCGCACAAAAATATTGAGCTTATATTGAGAAAATTACCGAAAAAAACATGCCTAAAATGTTTTTATTTTTCCTTCAATCCAGAACATCTTGCAATGTCGTTGCATCTGACAGAAGTGCAATAGAAAAATCTAAAAACCACATAGCTTACTTGCATACTTTTGTCACGGCGCATATTCAAAATTCGTTCAAAAATATAGAGCTTATATTGAGAAAATTATCCTAAAATGACATGCCTAATTTTTTTTTCTTCATTCTATCCAGGACATTTTGCAATGTCGTTGCATCTGACAGAAGTTCAAGAGAAAAATCTAAAAATGAAATAGCTGACTTGCATAGTTTTGTCACGGAGCAATGTCAAAAGTTGCACAAAAATATAGATCTTATATTTACAAAATTACCGAAAAATAACATATCTAAATTCTTTTATTTTCCCTTCAATTCAGGACATCTTGCAATGTCGTTGCATCTGACAGAAGCGCAATAAAAAAAATCTAAAAATCACATTGCTGACTTGCATAGTTTTGTTACGACGCAAGGTCAAATGTAGCATAAAAATATATAGATTATATAGAGAAAATTACCGAAAAATAACATGCAAATTTGTTTTTAATTTTTCCTTCAATCCAGGACATCTTGCAATTTCGTTGCATCTGACAGAAGTGAAATAGAAAAATCTAAAAATCACGTAGCTGACTGGCATAGTTTTGTACCGGCGCGAGGTAGAAAATCGCTCAAAACATATAGCTTATAGAGACAAAATTACCCAAAAAATGACTCGCCTAAAAATTGTTTTATTTTTCCATGTTGCAATGTCGTTGCATCTGACAGAAGTGCAAGAGAAAAATCTAAAAATCACATGGCTGACTTGTATAGTTTTGTCACGGCGCAACGTCAAATGTCGCACAATAATATACAGCTTACATAGATAAATTAACCAAAAATGACATGCCTAAATTTTTTGTTATTTTTCCTTCAATCCAGGACATTTTGCAATGTCGTTGAATCTGACAGAAGCCGCACAAAAATAAATAGCTTATATAGGAAAAATACCCAAAAATGTGGCGAGAAAGAAGTTGATATTCTTTGACAAGTTGTCTAGGGGTATATTATTTAATTTATTCTCTCCCCGCCTACACGAGCATACTTTAGTGATCTCTCACAATACGATGATCAACAAACAAGATGGTGAAATTGTAACAATAATTTATTTTACAATAATTACAGTGAGCGGAAACATGGTCCGTTATGGCCAAAATTCATCACTAGGCTTAAGCCAATCGATATAATAATTATATGGTAAATACTTCAATTTTTAGGAAGGACTGCCCCGCTCCTGGAACGGTTGGTTCTGCAATTCTGTCCTATGGGCTGCTTCACCTATGGTTCCAGGTGACTTCGGTGATCAAGGATTGTGTGAATAACCGGCTTCTACACATGTGATGTGTAGGCATCAACCAGTGCGGTTGGCTTCTTGTTGGCTGCTTCACCTCTGGTTCCAGGTGACTTCGGTGATCACGGATGGTGTGAATAACCGGCTTCTACAACTATAAGGTGTAGGAAACAACCTGGGTGGTTGGCTTCAGCGTTACACTTGGAGTAAGCTGGTAATGATGATTTGTCCTCCTCTGGTCCTGTCGATCGGTGCAGGGGTGAGGTAGGGGTTGGATACAAGTCGCGTGGATAGCAGTGAGTCCAGCTCCTGGTCCAATTGTGTGTTGGGGGTCTGATGCAAGTCGCGTGGATAGCGGTGAGTCCAGCTCCTGATCCAGGTATGTCGACACTTCGTTAGGGCGGTGGCTGTCTGGAGTTCGGGTTATCTCACAGCACAGGCGGGTGCCTAAAAACCAGACTGAGATAGAAAGAATATATATGAGGATGATTTCTATTCTCGTCTGTTTTGATCCACCTTTTGGATAGCCGAGCCTTCAGAGCCAGGGGCCAAATGATGATCAAATACATTTTCATGAACACATTGTTATTAAATACATATATATA
>MUZC01000373.1:14392-26938 GCA_002072015.1 Radix auricularia | reverse complement strand
CAAGGCCTCCCTGATATATGTTGAAATCTTGTCTCTAATAACCGCCATGAAAGAGGCTTTCAAATTACTTTTTTTTAAAACCATATTTACATGCCTTTCACAATAGCTTTCTCTTGTACCCACTCTCCACGAATATATATAATTTAACCTTGAACGGTATGGAACAAGAAAACATGAGAGAATCCAGAATGGGTTCTGACAGTGAGTTAGATCTCATCTAGTATAGGCTACTATTCTAAATTTAAAACGTCTAGGATTGGTTATATCGTGAGAAAATTGAGTCAAATCGGGGAAAATGATTTATAAATTAGAAAGGGATCCCATTAGGCAATGGAATAATACTGTGTTTTACAATTCAATAGAACAATGGAGTCCAATGGAGGAAACGAATTTGACGAAAAATGGGAATTTATCATGCAAAGGGATTAAACAATATATTTGTACATGTTATTTTGAGTAAGGTTTTTGGACTACATAAAAACGGACAGGTTTTCACTTTTCAGTGTAGTAAAATTTTTAGAAAATTCTTCTGCTTAAAGATATATTATAAACGCTGCTAATTAATAATGTTTATCTTTAAAAAAGAAACATTTCGTAAAAGGTATAATATTTCCTATCAGATAATTGAAAAATAATACATCAGGATGTTTTTACAATGCTAATTAGCTGTGAACAAAAACAAGACAATACCAATGATGATGACAATTATCAAAGTAAGAGTTGGTTCGGCGGTGCTAAGTGTCCATTTCAGTCAGCCAACTCTAATATTTGTGACTCAATTTACACCATTTTTCTCTTCTTCTTGTTCGACACAAAGAGATATAACGGTCTGCTTAAACAATTAATGTGTAGCTATTGTATTTTCCTGCAATAGATAAAGTTTAACTTACTAATTATTACGCGCAATTCTTTGAACATACTGCATTGCAAGTTAAGTGAAGTGTGTGTTTTAAAATTGGTTTATAATCAGTCACAACGAAATATAATAAAAGAAATGTGTCGCCTTTTCTATCAGAGCTCAATCAAATATTGGTAAGCCTGTGTATGAGGCCTACACTGATTCGTCACTGAGCCATGACCAGCCTCTAAGTCCAACGTACCCGATAGGATGTCTTCGATTAGACACGAATCTGTCATGTGACCATCACTTTCGTAGTGGTCTCCTCAGCAGCTGGTGAAGTCTGGCCATCACCAAGGTAAATTTGCAGGTTATAGCTACTGTTATAGCTGCTGTTATAGTAGCTGTTATAGTGGTTATGCCGTTAAAAATTTAATTCGGGAAATAAGAAAACTCGGAATTTGATCAGGAAAATGCCAGTGTTATTATTCACATAAAAAAATTTAACGTTTTTGCAACTTATGTGTTCATACAATTAAGACTGTGACAAGGTCTGAAATATATTTCCAGTTGATTTACTTAATTCAAATAGTCAACACTCTGGATCCATTTTTTTTGGTGGTTAATCTTTGTGATTATTGTTTAAGCAATAGCTAAATTTCTCTGAGAGATGAAGGTTTAACCATTTACAGCTATCCAGCTGCAGTACGCTAAACATGAAATAGTTTTTAAAAAAAAAAAAATATGCATAAGGCTTTGCTATGAATAAATCATCATACTGCACTTGATTCTTAAAATATTTTTTTTCTTTAGCACTCCGATTCCCATACTCTCCGAAAATCGTATCTCTAGCGTAGCATACCTAACAAATCAGCCAGCGCACTTCCCCCACCCATAAGTACTCAATGATAAAATTAGATGCTTTCTTCCAGTCATTGGAAATTAAAACTTCCGTGGTACAACATTAATACTCATTAGTCTTAGAGAGTAACTGCCGCAGTTGCCCAAAATAAGACAAGGATAAAAATTTACTGGCACTGCTTGATTTTAACACTCTGATAAATACAATGAGAAATTATCAGAGAACTTATTTTATATTTAAGACATTGTACTGTCCCTTTTCCATGCTGCGATTTCCCAATTTTTTGAAACAATTATATTCAATTTCAATTTTCACTATTTTTAAAGAGTAACTATTTCGAGAAGCCACTTGAAACCAAAATAATTTTACTAACGAGACTTTTAACGTTATCACCATCACCCAGAGTAGCGTAAACAAGTTTAGTGCATTGAGGACTGAATTAAAAGATTCAAATATTCCTGCATATAAGTCACATTCTACTGACATCTAAATCTGCATTTTTATTGTTTCTTGAATTATAATAGTAATAATAATACAATAATTAATAGCGAAAACCAGAATGTGAATTTTGCACAGATAAAATTCAAATACCTTGTTAAATGAATAATTAATTATTATACCCCTGTCGATTATTTAACAATGATCGGAACACATTAAGTAGTATGAAAGTGATCCTTTATCCTTACTTATGTATGTTTTGTATGTTTTGTTTAATTATTTTTTTTTTGTTGTTGAAAATATAAAATTGTTCATTTTAAAGATTTTCTGTTTTAGGTCAAGCTAGTTATTGCCAAAGCTGGGAATATCTTACATTATATTGTCTTCAATGGTCATTCATCGACGTTCCTTGATTGGTTCTCGCCATCTAACATTTTAGAAAGCTCGTGGTCTGATCTAAGAGGCTCATCTGTTTGTAACTTTAGCATTCTAGAGCTTGATTTGTCTGATATCAAACGTCGCTTCCACGTCCAGAACGTGTATGGTGATTGTACCGGTAACATCGGGTGGTTCGCTTGTATTGATGATGTACACGACAGGTGTGACTGGGGGAACGGAATGCCAAGTTTCCCGACATTTTTATATTCTCCCCAAAACAACAAAATATTGAACTCAAACATGAACAGAGCGGAAGTAATGGCCATTTTCATAATGTATAGAAATGCACAAAATGTTTATAAGAATATTTAGACAAACCTCTCATAACGAGTATCTCTCATAACCTCTCACAACGAGAAACTCGCATAATTAATTTTTTTTTAAAAATCGCTCCCTTAACGATCAAAGATTTTCATTAGAATTGACGCAGAAAGAGAAAATCCATTTTTGATGAAAATTCATCTAGGAGCTGGCACTTACACCCCTATGTATTAAAGCACTGTGTTACGCACTCGAACTGTTAGCGTATTATTTTCGTGTGTGACCAACCGTTTTTTTATACTAATTTTGTATTCAGACAGTGTTCGTAATTTGTGTGTGTGTAAAGTGTAATAACATATGCTAAAATGTAGAAAAAACAACAAAAAAAAAGACAATCATACGGGAGAAAACAAAATAAGGAAATGAAAAGGAAACCATAGATAAGTGTGAACAAGTTGGCTAATCTAGGGCACAACAACAATCGGCCAACATCAACTGTCTGCACTATTCTCAAGAGCAATATAAGAGATGGATGCTTTAAAAGGATTGTAAAAAGTGATTACGACAGATTTTCATCAAATTTTAAAGAGTCATCAAAAAATGACTTTGAACAGTTTTCTAGTTACAAATGAAAATATCATTTGTCATAAAATCAATTTTTTTTTAATTTTGGATTTTTTTTTCAAATCTAAATTATATTCTAGTAGTGTCACTTCTTTTACAATTCTTAATTAAATTTATTTGGATAAAATGTTTTTGTTTAAAAAATTTATATATTTTTTATCACGGAACTGATTATCGTCTTTTACATTGAATTGGTGGGGGGGGGGATTGTTTAGTATAACGAGTGTTTCGCTCAAGGAGTAAGACTCTAGAACGAATTAAACTCGTTATGAGAGGTTTGATTGTAATGTGCAAATTTTACACCCCATGATGAGTTCATTGGAAACCTTTGTATTTTTATTCATTTGAAAATTGATCCAGAGTTTAGACATATATTTCTCTTATTTGTATCACATCTTTATGAGTATATGAAAGCCGTTCTTTCCATACGTTATAGGACAATACAGGGATACATTTTTTTATTTATACTTTCTGCAAAACCTAGATGCTAATAGAAACACTATTAAGCTATTAATTTATTTATACCATTTAACTAACAGAGAATCCCTGCGTTTCGTTTTCACGACCATTTTCTAAGTCTAAATTTTACATGAATTTCACAATCGATTTTTAAATTGATAATTTCTTCTGTATTTAAATTAGCACCTATATAATAGATATATATGTGTACACACGTAACATAACTTTTTTTTTCATTTACTTTTAAGTTAATTGTGAACTAAATTTCACATTCATCTTTACCATATTCAAATACATAATTATTTTATTTATCGTACCTTGAAATGTATCGAATGTACAGGGTTTTTTTTTTTTTTTTTTTAGTCCCATAACCTCTTTTTATCGAGGTCGTAGAGGATTCTAATGTTTCCATGAGAATATTCTCGGGCTTAATAGACACTGGCGGCGCCCATCCCTCTCCAGGTCAGCGGAGGACTTTCTAAGCGTTAGTCATTGCACAACATTTTTATAGTGGCTTTTCGTGGGCTTGAACCCACGCCCCTCAGCTTGTGAGGCTAGCGCACTATTGACTTCGCTACCCAGCCGCCATTTTACAGGGTAGATAATAGAAAAAAATGTACTTATTTATGTGCTTGTCTCCTTTAAAAGAGCATTGTAACTAACTTTAGAAAGGAAAAACTATGTTCCATGTAGTTATTAAATTTGATTCCATCTAGTCATACAAATCTTGAATTAAAAACAAATTCCTATGATGATTATGTTAAAAATTAGGAGAAGGATTTTTAAGCCACCTAATAGTATTTACTTTTTGAAATATCAATTTATTACGTTAATGGTTTTAACAAGAATGAGTAGTCATATGTCATATACCTCTTTTTTACCATTACAGATATATTTTGTTTATTAAAAGTTAAGCTTCTTCAGTTTTAAATTGGTTGCAATTTAATACAAACAAAACCTTTCAACATTTTATGTTTGACATCAGAAGTGGCCAATGATTCCTTTCAGCTAAAAATTAAATGAGAAATTGTTGAAAATAATAAAAATGTATTTAATTAGTCATCTGTTTTTTTATTTTATTTACAAATGTTAAACTTTAACTGTTTTAATTTTTATAAAAATAATAATGTTTTTTGAATAACTCAAATAGTCCTTGTATAGTAATTGTATAGTTGGTATATCTGTAGCTCTGAAAGAAACCCTATTTTTAAAAGATTATCAATCCAATAAGTAAAAATTTTTTCAATTGTATCAAATCAGTTTTAACAAAAAAAAAAACTCATGTCATTAATATGCATCCTCTCATTAAAATAATGGATTGCAACATGAATCTTTTAATTACACAGAAGACGATTGATAATGAAATATATGTACAGATTATGAATAAATCCAGACAACTATTCCGATCTGTTTACTTGTATTACTTAATTGTCCGCATTTCCTCAATTTCTTTATGTTTAGTAAACAAAAGTTATTTTCTATTGCCAACCAGAATAACCTGAAACTTAAAACTATTGATCATTTAATCTTTATATTGTTGGTATTAATTTAAAATTTCTTTAATAAAATAATCAAAGAATAATATGAGATGAAAACATTTCCAAATCTAAACATATTAAGGTCTATCTCCTTAGCATACGATACAAATTTCAATGAATCTTAGCGTTATTTTAGTTTCAAATGTAACTAAATTATTAGAGGACGTCGTGATATTAAATTACAATTTGTCAAATGTTCCTTTTAAAATACTATTATGTTATATGTAATTCACCTATTATATTTGAAATCTTAAGGGTTCATAGATTTCAATACTAATGTTTATTGTTTTCATATTATCAACCTAATTTACTAAGTACCACAGCTAATAAAACATTTTAAATTCCAAGCATACATAGTTTTCACTACAAAATTATTTTAAGAAAAATTGTTTTTGACTATCTATGTTCTGTGTTGAATATTTTATATCAGGAAAGCGATATAAATTTGGGAGTTATTTTAAATTATAAATGAATTATGTGCACATTTCTGTATCTTAAACACTGTTTTTATTATTTGTGTATATTACTGCATGTTAATCATAGTCTTTATTTCATTATTAATGGTAAAGAATTTTAACAATATTTTATTATATTTTTTTTTTATTTTCGAGGCTACAAACTAGTGCTACACTATTAGATCACATTAAAATGCTTTTGTTAGTAGAGTGAAAAAAAATCCTACAATGTCGCTTTGCCTGAGGACATTTTTAAATTGACCATTAAACTGAAAAATGAGTGAATTCCTTTTCGTTGAGTTGTTTTCCAATCTGTTATAATTTCCAGAGGCGTCAGTAGGGTTGGTGTCACCTGGGGTGGTAGCTCATGGTGTCACTCCCTCACGATTTAACCAATAGAACTCCGAGTGTTCCAGTGCCAAATAACGGAAATATATAGAAATTTATAGTCTGGTGTCAACCTCCTTATGGTGTCACCCGGGGCAGCCCGACCCCACCACACCCCCTAGCAACGCCACTGATAATTTCCCCTATTTATTATTATTATTTATATTCATTTAACGTTTCTTTATTTGTTTTATGTCAGTGTACACTTACCTAATTATATTTTGATTTTATTTCAATAAATTTTACGAAACTGTCGTTAATTGTTGTTTCCATTCATTTGTTCGGTTTTATTTATTTATTTATTTATGGCTACTATCTCTAAATAAGTTGATCAAACTATTGAATAGCATGTATGCGTTTAATTGAAAAGATCAATAACAAACGGACCTTTCAGGAGTGAATGTGAAGACACTGGATTACTTTAGTTATTTAAATAATTCAAACATTAAATCTTCAATTTCTTAAATCCTTCAATCTTAAAGTCTTACGAATTTGAAAGTGTTGAGCTTGTCTAGACCAGAGGACTCTTAACTACGGCCCGCGGGTCCGATGTGGCCCGCGAGGTCCTTTCCTGCTCGTGACCTTTAAATCTCAACAAAAACAAAAGGTACTTTTTTTACCTGTAGGCAATGAGACATATTTATTGAGCATTATTGCCTATATGACATGTTCTTATGTCTAATAGACTTCTTGGTCAAAGTAATACATAAAATACTCACTAACAGCTCTGAAATTAGAACTACAACAAGACTAATTGATATGATTTTGTTTTAAAAGTTAATTCTGAGTGTCCTTTTGCACTCTTAACTTCGACAAGTTACATATCTTGTTGTGTTTCATTGAAGCTAGAAGGTGGATGGATTCTGAGACGCTAATTCAATAATTATAATTATAAAACATACTTGTTTCTACATATGACACTGTTTTAAATAAAAAATTGTATTTGGTATTTATGAAACGATTTAGAAATTCGCAAAAAATATTATCTTTTATTTTATTATCAAACCAAAAAAGTCAAGGTAACCTAGTTAACATCTCTTTCCTGCTTTATCAATGGACCTGAACCTTAAATATTCTAAAATCTTTCTTTAGCAAAAATATTACAAGGGATTTTTTTTAATAAACCGATAGACCCATTGACATAAAATTAACAAATATTAAAGTTAGGTATCAAGTCATGTGTTCATGTATAACGTTTGGTCAAGATCCACCGATTAACAGTAACACTATGGTAGCTCGATAAAGGAAAATACGATATTTTAGGTCCCAACCACTATGTGTATTTAAAACAACAATTTTCCAGAGTCCTATGATAAAGTGTACTTAATAAATTTCCAAAGTTTCTTGTCTATCGTTGGAATAGAGTCGGTGGAAAATGATGGAAATATAAATTATATATAAATATATATATATATATATACATATATACACACACACACAGAGAGAGAGAGAGAGAGAGAGAGAGAGAGACAGAGACAGAGACAGAGAGTGAGAGAGAGAGAGAGATTGAAGAATCAGGAGAAAGGTTGGGGAAAAAGAGCAGAAGTCATCGGCATCGTCCCTTGAGGGTGGAGGTTCCATAATGCTTTATGANATATATATATATACACACACACAAAGAAAGAGAGAGAGAGAGAGAGAGAGAGAGTGAGACAGAGAGAGAGAGAGAGAGAGAGATTGAAGAATCAGGAGAAAGGTGTGGGGAAAAAGAGCAGAAGTCAACGGCATCGTCCCTTGAGGGTGGAGGTTCCATAATGCTTTATGATTTTATTGATCGTATCACTTAACCTCAGACATCGATTTCTAGTTTAATATTTATAATCACATTGTTTCATTGCATCATGCTTGCCTTCCGAATGAACTTTCTTATTTAAAAAACGTGCTAATATAACATGTTTTTAAACTCGAATCGTGGACACAGGACGATTTTATTGATCTCATCAATTAACCTCTTTACATTAATGTTTAGACCTTAAGTTATTGTTACACTCGTGGTTCATTGTCCCACACTCGAATGATTTTCGTCACGGGTCAAAGAATTGCTATAAAGATCGTGGGGGAAAAAGTCAAGAAGTGCACAAGAATTAATGGATTATTTTTTTCGACGGCAGCAATAAATGTCTTAGAAACAATAAGTCTATCGTCAATAAATTATGAGATACCTGAAGTCTTAAGAAACTTTCGAGCATTAATCAGAACATTTGCCTTTTCAACATGCTTTTTATTTTATTAGTCTCTAGGCGACCATGAGATCAACGACCCATTCGTTGTTGTTGTTTTTGTCAGACTGCATTTGATCATGATATTTCTATACAAACTTCAACTAACTTGAGATATTTTAGCTTGAGAAACATCTTTCTTTATGCAAGTTTATGGACTTTAAATTCTTTGCTTGGAAATCAAATAACAAATCTAGACTTACTTATTTGGCTACACGGATCGTCTTGTATAATTTAGTATAATCGCTTTATTAGTAAAGTCAAAACTATGTATTTCGTTGATAGATTCTCTGTGTACTTTAATCTATTTTTAAGCCTTTATAATTTTGAGATATTAAAAGAAAAAATATGCCATGGAGAACGACAATCTATTTTTCAGATTATAAAGGAAAGGAGACTTTCACTGACAATACCATTTTCCAGTTCCGAAATAAAATCTTATTTCAGCGACATCAATGGGTGTGTTTCTTATTGCTCGGCATCCTCATCTTGCAAAAGTGCAAACTTTAGAATCTCCACTGGGGAGTGTTCATTGTTTGGAATAAACAGCTGGGAGATAGAATTCAACATTCTTTTGGATGTCGACAATATTTTTATACAAATAAAGGGACAAACAATCGTTACACATGGAGAATGGACTTTGGTATTTAGGTAAGTATGTCTCTTTGTTTGATTTTTGTAATATTTAAATAATGAGATATAACCCGTTTACCTTTGCCGATCTCATATTTGCTCTTAAATTTACAGTCTACTAAAACATACATTTTATTGTTTATCCTTCTATAAAACATTAATTCTCGTGATTTTATTTTTGAAACATCTTTTCCCACTACTTAAATGAATTTAACTAACATTTATTAGGTTTCTCTACTCACAAAATGGTTAGCAAAAACATTGAGAATATGATTATAATGTCTACTTTTTTTGTAGTCTTCTGTTACTACCTAAGTACATGGTTTCACTTTCTGTTATACATTTTTTTGAAAGATATATTATATTATTTTTAACCAAATAAAACAAAATGCTTAGGAATTATATTTTTAAAAGAATAATTTTCTAGTTATTAAGGGTTATTTTTAAAGAGCAATATTGCACAAGAAATGTGTGTGTGTTGTCATTGCCTTATGTTTATATTCAGATATTAACTTTAATCATATTAAATATAAGATTACTGAGATTAGATATTAAAATCAATATAATGTTTGAATTTTTTAATATATTGTAATCGTTAGGTCCCAGATTGAATCTTAAGTTCATATTATTAGAGAAATATTTCGCCAACTTGATTACTGAAATACTTCATCCATCGAGCTAACATTATTGAGGTGAACATTTTTTGAGTGCAGTTTGTTTCGTTAACTACTGTGCACATGATTTGTAAAATATGATTATATATTCTATGGCGATTTACAATAAAAATTGCTTTTGAAACTATGTGCTTGAAGTGTTTAATGCGATGTTTATTGACGCCGGTTTCAAAGTATTTATTGCAGTTAATAATTGTGTGTGTATTTTATGTGAGTACCTGTGTGTGTTTGTGTGTGAGTGTGTAAATATGTGTGTATGTTTATAATACCTTGGTAATAAAAGAGACTCCTTATCGATGACTTATACTTCATTCGATTGTTTCATCAATATGTAGACTTTAACTAGTTATTTGGTTGCTGGAAACAGGTAACAGTTTAATATAAAAAAAAAACATTTTATCTCTAACAGGGGTGTCGCTAACATCAACAAATCTGTGTATGACGCCTACATTGACACATCGATGTACTTTGACCAGCCTCTAAGTCCCATGTACCCGATAGGATGTCTGCGACTGGACACGAATCTGTCATGTGACCACCACTTCCGTAGCAAAATCCTCAACACCTGGTCGCAACTTAACATCACTGAGGTATTGAAATATAGATCATATATATATATATATATATATATANCTTAGACATTAAATAAGTGTTTAAAATCAACGACAAAGTCAATTCATAGCAAAAAATTGATGATTTTTTAGTGTTTACCAACGTCAATATTGAATACACAAACCAATGAAGGTGTGTGTTGTTATTTATTAGATTTTCAATGACAACCCATGTCAAAAATATGTCATAGGGCCCTCATATTGTTTGTTTTTATAACTGGAAAGAATTTAACTGTACTTAAATTTTAAGACAGCTTTTAAATAACAAATTATTACATTAATTGCTCCTTGTTAAATTTTATATTTTAATAATAAAATTGATAAATTTATAATATATAATACGTTTTTTTTTAATTCTCTAAAATAATTATATTATTTTGTCATTTTCGCCCTATATATGCCAAACACCAATATAGATCATATATGTTTAAGGCATTGTTTGAAATCCGGCATTCTATAGAATGCTTAGGAAATGTGTAGAATGAGCAAAGTATGTAAATGGCCAACCACCGCATTTTCCCCGCCACTTATGTTGGCGTTGATGCTTTGGTCATTATTTCATTATGGTGATCGAAACACGTGACTGCTGAAAGTTATTGTAAGACAGCGTAATGCCTGTGCGAGGTTCATCTACCACATCACAGACAATATTCCCAAAATTCTTCTCAAGACGTCAGTTTTTCTTTCTTTCGGGTGAGATTCCTCAGACATTCATCAGTAAAGTTCTCCTTGGATTGCTGTGACCATGTCAGAAGGGAATGTAGCGCCAGGACATTAAACACGAACATTGACATGCCACGGCGGTTCTACAATTAGTTATCTAAAGTAAAATCCACTGCTGTTAAGAAAAAAACTGTGTATATTATTTAACCTATGGTGTTATTCTTGTAATTGTAGTATATTAATAAGTATAGAATCCGCATCTTTTTTTTTTTTTAAATTGTTTTATTTTATCAATTTTCTCATTTGTTGAGTTGTCATCAACAGAACATTCTCATTCTATTACAAATATCACCCAGGCAAAGCATCACTATAGTTTAATTTTCTTATTGCATCTGTAAAAGTTTCTCTTTATAAGGCCTATTTGAATGTTCATCCTCATTTAGGCTCTATTAAGCATATTATTTTGTTAAGTTTTTAATTACTTCATTTACATGAAGATTCTATAGTTATTTCCTATTTTATTATAACTCTTACGTATTTAACATATTTAGTTAGGATTAGTTGCTGTCCACTAATAAAATACTTTGCTTTTATTTGTTTCTTTTCATTTGCTACTTTCTACATGTGACAGTTATGTAGTAGAAAAATACTAATCCAATTAGGTGCACATTATTTAATTCATCTAGGTCTTTTTTCTAAGATATTTTTCTGATTTTATCTTTCTATAGATGATTGTACAATCATCAGCAAATAACCTAACATTTCTTCGTGTTGAGATGTTTTCGGGTAACCATTTTACACAAATGTAAAAAAGTAGTGGGAATAAGAAAGTTTCATTACAGAAACCCTCAGCTAAATCTTAATGGTGCTGATTATACTCAATCAATTATTTCATTTGGATCTTTACCCAAAATAAACTTTTGGATTCATTGATATATGAAAGCAGGGGCGAATTAAGACTGCACAGGGCCCCAGGCTGCTATCAAACAGGGGCCATATACAGCCAGCGTCCCTTAAATAAAATGATTGCTAGCAGCTAATATAAGACTTAACCTAATATTAATCGAGGGAGAAAACACAAAGAATTAACTGTTTGAAGTGTTACAATTGATTGTGAAAAGAATTTTTTTTTTAAAATCCTTCACTGGCAAACGATCCCGTCACCGCTTGCATCACGATCCTATACTTTACCACACGGCCAGCAGAATTTAACAAAATTGGGAAACCTTAATGATATAAACCATATTTTATAATATGTTCTCTTGGTGAGCCAATCAAATCAAGTTTTGCGATTATTAAGACTATCACGTCAGAATAGCGATCAGTTTAAAAGATACAAATTTTTAATTTATTTAATTTATTTATATTTTCAAGGATTAGTGCACTTTTATTATAAAATGTAAAAATTTTGGGGGCCCCCAAACCTTCGGGGGTCCCTGGCCATAG
>MUZC01000373.1:0-12982 GCA_002072015.1 Radix auricularia | reverse complement strand
TATATATATATATATAGACCATAAAGACCAAATTGATGTCAACGACAGAGCAGCTAGTTATACAAGGAAATAACTTTAAAATCCCTTTTGATATTTTTCTTTTGGCTCTGTCAATGATGTATCCCTGCTTTCATAGTTGAACTGTTGATGCACTTTCTGTCGTCCCAAGCTTTCGGAAGGTGGAAATATGATTTCATCTGGTTCAATCTCTAATGTGCCAGCCAATTCTGTGGAATAAATTTAAGGGGATACTAATCTATTTTTTCATGAAATCGGTTTCACTTTTTATACATTCTCGTGCAATGTCATATCTAGTAAATATAATTCGCCAGAAATTAGTGCAGACAAGACGATTTGAGCAAGCAAGCATGTTGTTATAATTATATACAATTCACCAGAGCTACTTAATGAGCTATATTAAATAACGCCCAATGTCCATTCTTTTGGGGTAGAGGGCCCAAAATATTTTTGCCGGAAATGTATATATAAATATATAAGTTATGTACCAAAGGGTACACAACGTTAATTTCAAAACTCTAAAATGTGATTAAGTAAGCTTCTTTATATAAACAAGCCTGCGACACTATATTCTTACATGTCTAGAAAAAATTTAAACAAAGCTTTACAAAAAAAAAAAAACATTTACTAACTGCACATTATAAAAATAACCTTAAAAACCTCACCCTTCAATCTACAACGGGGGTTAAAGAAGTCTAAAAATGAAGCCTTACACTTTGTGCTATAAACGTGAAATCTATGTTTAATTTTCTAGTACTACGTAATAGAGAAAATACTGTATAGTCGCTTTAAATAGAAACTTAAATTCTTTGAAATACAAAAGTTGAAACTGATAAAAGTTAATAATAGTTTTACATAGTTGACTGGCTTTGAATTAACAGAGAAAAAGAGAGTAATGATGGCCATATCTCTTGATCGGAAAGATACAAATACAATATAGGCATTCGTTACTGTGTGTTGCATTTCAGTTTATATATGTTACAAGCATAAATATTTTAACAACTTAAAAGGAATGTTCTCAAGTCAGATTCCTTTCGATCAATTATCTTTGTATTGATTTATTTGTATCAGTAATCATTCAACTGTTAGAGTGTCAATAAATTTCACTCAACAAAGCATTGTTACATGGTAGTATAATACATAGGGCATATGTCTTTTGTTCCTTTCAAACAAAAACGTGCCCAAGTATGTCACAATTTTTCATGTTCAAGACATAAATTTTATGTCTAGTAAAATATGGAACCAAGTCAAGTACCGAGTAAGTTTTTTCGGCATCCACAAAAGTTGTTGGATTATTTTTTATTTGTTTGATATTTGTTTGTTTTTTTTTCCAATTGGTGCTTCTAGCGACACAACAGACCACTGTGTTTATTTTCAGTTTCTTAATGACAAATTTCTTCGATTGAAATTGTAAATTTTTGAATTTGACATTGCTGTCTTATATCAGTGATGGGAACGGATGTGTTTCTTATTGTCTGACTAACCCGACTTTTGAAAGTGCCAATTTTAGGATCTCCACTGGGGAGTGCTCATTATTAACAGTCAATGGTCGCGAAAATGAGTTCATCATAAGATCAGATAAAAGATATCATTATATTTTTAATAAAAAGAAAGAACCAGTTGAACCTCATGGAGGATGGACGAAGGTTTTCAGGTAAAAAGGATTTGTTCCACATATTTTTTTAAAATTTTATTATTGAAACAGAATTATCGTGTAAGTAAAGGTAAAATACTAATTTGATCAGTTTTAAAAATAATTTAAATAATGCAATGTTTAAAATATATAAGTTAAAGACGTGTGGGACGTGGTGGTCGAGAGGTAGCGCTCTCGACTGTCATACCGATGGTCACGGGTTCGAATCCAAACGAAGGTGAGGATTTGTTCTCGAAGGTGAGGATTTGTTCTCGCGGCCTGAGGAGTCCCCGAGTCACCCAGCTCCGAATGGGTACCTAACTAGACAATAGTTAGGCGGCTGGGGTAATGCGTGGAACCCCTATAGCCGTGGCCTGTGACCGCTACATCACTTGCCAACAGATCATCTCTCATGGTCTGTGGACGCAATTAGCTTCTGCATAGAAGGAGCGTCTGTATATCTAAGATAAAGATTATAAGTTGAAACCATTGCTTTATTCACCATGCCATCTTATTATGGATTTTGAAAATATTGCCCAATCTGTATATGTCGCCTACACTAACACGAAACTTAGCCATGACCAGCTTCTAAATCCCTTGAACCCAATAGGATGTCTGCGATAGGACAGAAATTTGTCATGTCATCGTAGCAAGATCCTCAATAACTGGACACAATTGAAAATCACAAATCTATAGTGTCTAGAATAAATTATAATTTTGTTATTTGATTTAAACTTGTGAAAAATTAGTAACTACTTTTATTACCAATATATTCTGTCTTATCTAATACGATTAATGGTTTTAATTCTAATGTAGGGAACATAAAAGAACATCAGTACTGTTAAAGTTTTTAGTTGAATATATATTGAATCTTGTTGAATAAAGTATTATTGTTAAAAAGTGAAATAAATACTTTTTTTTTATTTTGTCAAGATTTCGGTTTTAAAGATGGCAACCTAAAAATGTTTATTCTCTTCAACTGTCCATCATCCACCTCTATCAGATGGTTCTCGCCTTCTAATCGTTTCAACAGTTCGTGGGTTGACCTTTCAAGATTACATGTTTCCTTATTCATTTTCAATTGCTTTGATCTTGCAGGGTTCGTTCGCCGTTGCTACACTCAATTAAACCATAGATTTGGCTAAATTGATCTTTTTAAAAAGTGGTCTATCTCTGTTAAGATCTATCCAATTGTAGTTTACTCTTATGCCATTGCTAAAGTGTTGTTTTTTTTTGTTTTTGTTTTTGTTTTTTTTTTTAGTTTTTTTTTGTGGGTAGTGGTTTTTGAAACAACAGCAGGTTTTATATTTCAAACACTATCTTTAAAACTAACTTGACTAACACACGGCTCCTTATCCCGACTTGATTGTCGAGAAATCATTAGTCAATATTAAATCATTTGAAAGCCAATTAGCTAGACTTTAATTTTACCCATTTACCATTATCAAACATCAGCAACAGGACTTTTTGACAACCCCTTGTTTCTTTCAAATGTAAATAATAATTATTCTACTTTCAATATACAACACACGTGCGCTTGATGTAACTGAGATGCACGGAATCACCCTGGGAGACAGGTAGAAAACACACCGTGTCCTACGTTATTCTCTATATTCGTCATGTTTTTACTTTAGCCGTAGATCAACATCGTTACAACGTTGTCAATAACGTTACGATTCTTGGATTGCTGCAGACAACATTGTCATTTTATTACACATGTAAATTATTGACGTCTCTTCTATTAGTCTCACTCTGTCTACAGACAAACATTAACTTTGTTGTGGTATTAAAACAAAAGAATCGATATAAACGTTACTCTCGTATTCATTTAAACTAAGAATCATTTGTCAACATAAAAAACCTTCAGGGAACAGTTTTTTTTTTTCAGTTTGAAATTATCTAGACTTTACAAAATTGTATGTGTTCATTCAAAGAATTAAATTTAGTTTACTTTCCTAATGTTGACTTATCCAATGTTATCAAAAACATTTGTCATATGTTCCCATTAACCTACTTATTTCGTCTATGGCACGAGAATATGTGTATGATATTACGTTTTAATGATTGAAAGACATATGTTTGTGTTAGAAAGGCACTAGTTTAAGGACGATAAATATTTTTTTTTAAAGTTCCCCCCCCCCCTTAATTTTTTTTTAATAGCCAGTTTCTTATTGTAAAATAAAATCTCAATCCCGTGATAGTTTCGTGAGTGTTTGTTGTTTTTTTTAAACTACTCGTCTTGAAAAAGTGCTAACTTTAGAATCTCCATATGTGGAGTGATATTGTTTGAAGTGAAAAGTCATTTGTTTTTGTGTAAGATCTTGATAACATTATCGTTTACCCATGAGAAAAATGTCAGTCAATCTTTAAAGTGAACAGACGCTTCCATGTTAATTTTAAATAAATGTAGCATTTAAGTTGGTTTTGAAAAAGGGAACGATGATGCTGATAAAGAAACGTCATATTAACACAATCATTTTATCCACTTAAGTTAATCATACACAACTTTAAATTAATATATATTGATGAATAAAATATTTGAATAAATCAACAATGTTTACTAAATTATTTTGAAAATCCAAAATTTACTACTAACATTTCGAAACTGAAATATCTATGATATATGTATCATATAAAGTAGAAAAAGCGCGAGTAAGCATTCGTAACTTTCAGGGGAACTATGTACATGTACAATCATAGTTTAATGGAGATCGCTCAACAAATAATTGAAACTACGTATTGAATTTATAGTATTGCGTTTGATTTCAGTCTCAGAAAATAATAATAAAATATTGAGTTATCTCCATGAATTTTTCCTGTCGACTGAACTTCAGTATGTCCTTTCTGAACTAAAATAACCGCTACAGCCTTATACCTTATATCAACAAAGTTTTATTGCCTCATTTTAGGGGGTGTATTTTATTCAAGGAAGATAAAAACAAATATTTTTTAATTTTTTATGTAAGATTAAATTGATAGTAAAAATATGTATTTAATATTAATTTTACCTTTATTTAATAATGCTATAAATATTTTATTAAAATTTTTGCATAATGTTTTTAAATCATATTAATTGGTACATTTTTATACTTAGTAGTTTGTTTAAATAGAACTTATTATTTTAAACTATTGCTTAAATGTATTAAATATGACCATGTAATTTTCGGACAACCGATGCCATCAAATGTTTCTGTTATTCGATAAGTGGTATTTCACTTTAATTCGTTTACTACAAATTGGGATGCGGGCATGAAAGATAGCTCAATTGCTTCCATATCAGATCAGTGCTGCAGCTCTAGGTTTTTCAACTTAGATCTAGTTTTTATACCTCGGCTAGGTTTTTGTTTCAAAAATAGCCATAATCTAGTTTTTTTTTTAGATAGTTTTTTATAGTAATGTTCCATGTGAAAGAAACAGAATGATTAAATATATGCAATTTTAACATTCTAAATAAATAGATTTTTTAAAAATAAGTATAAGCAGTAAAAAATCTATGTAGCAACAGCATTTTTAGCCACTCTTTGATGTTCCATTATTAATAATATATATCATAATCTATGCCTCTATGCTACTAAATTCGATAGGTGGCGCCATATGTCTATACAGTTATGGTACAAGATAAAACATCTTGATTGAGCAAAAAGACTATTAGAGGCTCTACCTTTTCCTTCTGTCGGCGATGAGAGAATAAACTCCAAAGTATATACCGTATTAAGTATAAGGTAAAGATAATCTAGCACAAGACTCAGATAATCATAGTGAATTCTTCCAAGAATGCTGATAATTTTAAGATTGCCAAAAGATTTTTAAAGATAATGACATAAGTGATTAAAAAAATCAAATGTAAGTATATTTTAAAATAGTTAATATAGGCCTAGTCATACTTTTTTGAGATTTGTGACAAGGTTTTTTTGTCTTTTTTTCCTTCTGATCTAGGTTTATTTTGACGTTTTGGCTAGGTTTTTCCTAAAACTGTCGCTGGCAGCACTGTATCAGTTACCTTCGCCGCAGTGTTACAAAGTCTAAGTTCCAGATTTTCCCAGGCAGGAATAAAAAAAAATTCACACAAGCATCAAAAACTTGGGAAGAAACCTGAAAAGTGGCAACTTCAGTAAAATGCCTTTGCATTCATTTTACTGACCTTGGACTTCCAAATTAAAAAATAATAAATATTTATGCATTTTTAAGGCAATTTTTAATAGAGTACTTGCAATTTTTATCTAATCTATACGTTTTTATTTAACAAATTGGCTACAGAGCCAAAAAATAAATTATACATTTAAATTTTAGCATTATGAAGTTTTTAAAAAGTTATTTGGATACTCCTGTAATTTAAAGTTGTCTGTGATTGAAAAAAATATATTTTAAAAAAAAATGATTGCTTTAAAATTTATTAATAATGAATCAATCATACATGGTTACATAGATTGTTATATATTTGCATAGGATTAATGATTTGGTCCTTTAAATGTTACAAACATTTTAGGATGATTCGGTCTCACACTAATTAATTATATTATTTAATAGTAATCATTTACACAATCTAACCTCAAACTGTCCAAAGTCTACTGTCAGTGTCAGTGACAATGTTTGGAAAAACCAAACAAAAACGTTACGAAAAATACTCGATCTGTAATAATAAACCTAGACACGCTAAAATAAACAAATATGACCTGAAAAAATGTATTTCTTATTTGAAAATGAGCATGTTTCAAATTATTTTTTTTTTTTTATTCAAGAATGTATTATGTGTGACTATGTGGGGACAGGTCAGACCAGAAATAACCAGACCGTGACCGACCATAACTCAAATAGGCGTCACAACCCGTGTAGAATTAGAGCCAATTACAGACAATGTGAATCAGATGACCCGGGTGTTTGTCCGTTAGGGCTAATGATCTGTTTGATGGTTGGGGTCATTCTAAAAATATTGATAAGCGGGCGTGAATACGAGTGGGTCGCCACGAACATGTACGGTAAAGCAGATTCCCTTGAAACGAGTTGGGGGTTATGTAACATTGCCATGTTAAAAGTCCCGCCTAGGCTCACGGGGGAAACGAGCAGTCAGGATAACGATAACCAGGGGCGTGTACTAGTAGTAAGAGAAGATAAACGAAATATACCACCATCAAGTACAATGACTATTTTTTTTTTGCTGGGTTTGTTAACAAGTTGATGACTAAATATAATTAAAGAGGACTTGTCTATGATTATGTTTTGCCTTGGTTGAAAAATTATTTTGAGGCCAATGTGACAGGGTCTCATTAAAGGTCATGTATTAATGAGGGTTTCATAATATTCATGGCCATTGAGTTAAATTTGTAAGAAAAAAAATTGAAACATAGAGACCTCATATTTTTTTTTTCATGTTGATAGTTCGATGAGATGATAATGTTGTTAAAATATTGTGCATAAAAATGTTGTTGTTTTTTTTGCTGGTCATTATGAGGATATGATGATGGTTATGTTATAAAGATAATTATGGGTATGGATATATAAGTTGTTATCTCCATAGGCCGTATGTATTGATAGATGCACATGATTGCGATATAAGTGATTGTAATGGGCTAAATACAATCATGCTGAAATATTGCAGTTGGATAAGTGGTTATCCCTGTAAGATTACCTCATGCTAGAGGCAATCCTGTAATAAATATCGTAATAATTTATATGAGGAACCAGTAGAGTCAGTTAAAGCAACCTGTGTAACCTGTTAATATAGTAATCTTGAATATTCATGTTGTAGATATGTTATGATTTTGATTATTTACACAATGAAAATGTGGGTTATGCCAATAATGAGGATCATGAACTAGTAATTAGCCAGACCTGTATGGCAGGGGAGATAAGCTGTGGTGGGATATAATTTACTACGTCCTGTACAAAAGGAGTGTTGGACAGTTTTTGGTAATACAATTAACCAAGTTCCTGGTGGCAGGAATGGCGGGCTTTATTTATAATATCCCAATAGGACAGTGGCTTTAGTGGGATAAGAGATCTCAATAGCACAGGTCCCGGTAAAGAAATTATTTTTCGAGCAGGGATTGCTCTTTAAAAGGTCCCATGAGGTGGACAAGTACTAGCATTTTTTTTTGCCTGATAGGTAATTTTGTAATTTGTAAAAATATGTTTTTTTTGGGTTTTTTTCTTCTCCTGAGATCTTGTATATATATATATATATATTTCTTTTTTCTCCTGAGATCTTGTATATATATAATTATTTTTTTCCCTGAGATCTTGTATAGATATAATTTTTTGCACCTGAGATCGGGTGTATATATAGATAAGTATATTGTATGTGTATATTGGTATACAAATTGATTATCACTTATGACTAATAATGTAAGACTTCGCATGTGTAAATTTTGTTTGTTATTGCTGCTAAAATGAATTATTTTTTGAGACTATGTAACTATGTAATTCGAGTAGAGGACTGCTTCCGTTTGCTAAAGCGGCAGTAGTATGTTTTCCATGATGTAATAGATTAAGGGATTATGAATATGATGTATGTATATGATGTTATATCATGTATTAAGGCCATTTATTTTCATGATGTGTTATAAATGTTTAGTGATTCCATACCCTGACTTGTTTTGATTGTGAGATTCTACTAGCAAGTAGAATCTAACGGAAGAGGGGGGATATGTCAAGGTATGAGAATCACTGTCAATGAGTTGTTGTGAGTTGTTGTGAGAATGTTTGAACGGTGTTCAGTTGACTGACGTTTGAAGGTCAGGCAATGAATTGAGAGTGCGCGCAAGGGCTATAAGTAGTGTGGGACTGTGTAGTGTGTGGGGAGACTAGTAACGTCGGAGGGTGGTGTAACGTCTGAGAGTCGTGTGCACGTTAGGCCAGGGCTGTGCTGATGAGACATTGTGTTATCGAGGTTGCTCGAACCTGTGAAGACTGTGAGCCTGTATGCATATAATTGGATGTCTTGATGGCTGTATTGACTTCAGTGCAATACAGATAGTGAAGGATTTATACGTGTATTTCTACCACAATAAAGAACATATTATATTTGACAAGAGTCTGTCTTAATAAGATTATATCCAGAACCCAGAACGCAACAGCAACGTTGAATAGTTTGATAAACATGCATATCTAAAACCTAAAAATTCTGTTTTACTCACTTTCAGCTCTTAACTCACACATTTTAACAACGGCCCAACAATCTCGAATCAGCTGCAATTTCAACTCATTTGAAAGGTCGTGTGTCAAGACATACCTTGTAATATACAATTTAGGAAATCAATAAGTGTCAGCGACAATCAAATTATAAACAGTAGCCTCAGCTGTGTCTGGCTGTTGACTTGTACTAATGTTCACAATGTCAATGATATGTCCGATGCTGTAGACCCCCAAAAATATTCTAATAACGGCATTTCGGAATCACGTGATTGTATTGCTTTTCGTGTTTTTTTAAAAGCCTGTAAATAATTTTCTATACAAATTTGGCAATCCTGCAGTTTCTACACGTATATTATTTAAAAGCAAAAATTTATTTTCCTTATTAAAGCTTACCTTTTTATTTATTAACGCATTATATATGTTATATTTTAGCTATTACAGCGCTTTTTGTGAGTCTTGTTAATTTCTAACACTTTTTGCGGCACTTATGTTAAAATTTACTCAAAGATTTAATTGAAAATTAAATCTGTATTGCATTGTCATTTAGGGGCCGTCCATAATTGACGTCACGTGATTTTGGACGATTTTTAACCTACCCCCTCTTCATTGTCACACTTTGTTACACAAACTTAGACCCCCTCCCCCACAATATGACTTGAAAAAGCTGTGACACACCACCTAAGGTGGTATTGTCTATTAGAAAATGAGCATGTTTCAAAAAACTTTATTGTTATTTTAGTATGTAGAACTTTCGCTTAGAGTAGCGTGTTTTGACTTCACGTCATAATTCTTAAACTCCCTCCACTCGTCACACATCGTCACAAAGTTGGGTACCCCCTCTACATAGGTGCGTGACGTCACTTTTGGACGGTCTCTTAATTAAAAAACGTGATTTATTTTTGCCCTCCCTTGGAAAAATTCCTAGTCATGCCCATGAATACACGGACATATGCAGGATAGACGTGAAAGTAGCCATTATTGACATACAAAACTGGGAAAACCTCGCTTAGGTTAGGACCACATGGCGGGCTATAGTGAAAGTGGATCACTAAGAGCAGAGGAGCAAACTAGGGAAGAAGCAGTTGGAAAAAGAGCGAGGAGAAAGGCCAGGCAACACTGCCCAACTACAATCGTGAGTGTAAAATGCAGAAGAGACTGCCACTCAAGTATTGGTCTCAACAGCCACACCAAGAGCTTCAAATAATAAAGATAAACCTATCGTCTGTCGTAGACGGACAGATGCCACACACCTTTAGGGATAAACTTTTGAGATGGCAGGGATTTGTTACAAGCTATTTAGTCCACCCAACTCCGAAGGCGGCTGGAAATAACATCATGGTCCCTAATAACCGTGCTCTGTTAAAGCTGAGTCTCTTGCCTATGACATAACAGAGAAGTACTAATGAATTAGTAAGTCATTGACCATGTCTACAAAAAAAGGTCAAGTGCCGTAGTAGTGTATACGATAAAAACTGCTGATAAATAAATAAACAAATTGCTAAATATGGGATCACAGGATAATTTATATCAGACATGTTATTACATGAGTGGATGGCTCCCTTTAACATTAATTGGCAGGTCTTTAAAGGATCATTTTGAGCTTAATCAACTAAGATCCTAAATTGCGTTCCGTAGGCGATGCCGACACTGACACAATAAAAATATCAACGATATAAGTGCTGATGTGTTATCATTCATAGACAACAGTTATTGTGTTATCATCTTGCCTACATATGATATTTATTCTTTCAAGATATGTAACTTAAAGAAATACTCCAGTGAAACATTTTATGGTGTTATGTGGACAACTTAACAGACGTCTTATTGTTATCCATAGATGTCTTCTGAGCTCTTCACTGATACCAATGAACTAAATTATCTAATTGTCAAATATTTTGATACGATTCATTTTATATAATACTGAACTGGGTATCAACGCAAATTATTTTAAGTAACTTGCTGTATAATCGCTAATAAGATTTCTTCTTATTTTTTTTACACTTTCTTCCCACCAATAGTAGGAGGGTGCGCCAACTAAGCTGATTTCTACGTCCTTCGAGGACATTTTTAAAAATGTATTCACAATGGACGGCAATGAAGAAAGAACAATGATATCTTGACGAATCATTGTAATTTTTTCTAAAAATACTGTGTGTCTTTTTTTTATTTCTTCTCATCAACTTTTTGTCTAGCCTGCGTTGTCTTTTATTCACTATTATTAGGTAGAGGTATCACGTTTATTTTATTTTTGAAAGAGACACATGACTTTCAAATGGCATTCATCGATCATGCTAGCCTTGAGAATGAGTTTACAGTAAGTCTTATTTGTTTATAGCTAGTGTTAGGGTCCCATTGACTCCGTTGTCTAAGGAGTCATTCCGTGATGCAAAGATGACGATACATATCTTTCTTAAAGTTACAGATAGCAAATAGTCAACACCATTGAGTTTAGTTAAACGTCCCTTTTCCTATTTGGTTAAAGGAAATTCAGAATAGGCGCTCTACTACGTTACAAGGACGTTCATAATACAATGCGCGATTTGTATGCAATTATATTATTTGATGGTTAAAGTTAAATCTTAAAAATTCTCAATTCTTTTTTTTTTTTTTTTTATGGTCCATAAATGTCTAAAAAAGTAATAAATAAATAGAAATAATGTAAATAACGCTTTTTTCAAAAGCTTTATATAAAAATAATTATTTGTTTATTTATTAAGCATGTTTACCTTGATATTTAAATAAAATGTGTTTTATGTCTAATACATTTTCTTAGATTTGATATTGTTAGGTTTTTAGCTGCTATTGCACAATATTGGATGTTGCTAGACTCCTTGCAGTATGAAAAAGAAAACTTCAGATTTTTAGGCCCTCATTATATCCCCCCTCCATAGCCTTATAGTGACTGTTGCTTTTAGGCTACAAGCAATATGATTTTTTTAATGAGTTCTTCAACAACCTTAATATGAAAGCAGTCCAACTTGTCTGCTTCCAACTTTTCTGTAATAGACTATACAATAGTTAATATTTTTAATTAGTTAGTTAGTTAGTTAGTTATTTCCTCTCGGGCCGAAGACGGCACATAGGGCAGAGGTCATGGATTTCCATTTTTGACGATCCGTTGCTAATTGTAATATTTTTAATACAAATTGGAAAAAGTTTCGATTCATACAAAATTACTATTTAGAAAAAAATAGCAATAGACCATGTTTTATCTCTAACAAGCTTGGGTCTATAACTTTTAAGTCGACCGTCCTTCGTTTGACATACTCCACTAAACGGTCGTCTCACTGATTGGTGGTAGATAAATACGAGCGTATATGCCATCTCATTTTTTTAAAGTTACGCTGTGAACATTTGTGACCATCGATGCAAGTCACAGAGAGTGACATTATTTAATCATGAACGGTTTGATGTTACTTGTTTTAACGAATTTATTTTTATAATGTGACTTCGTTAGGTAATGCCTTTTCAAAAAATAATTTTTTAAAATGTTTTGCCTAGACTAGAATATAAATACAATATTTTATGATCCGTAAAAATATGAACAAAGGCTCTACATTCTCTAATACACGATACTATCAACTGAAGAGAAAATAAGTGTATGTTCGTTGTTTAAATGTCAAATGAAAGTTTGATTGTTTTATATGTCTAAATATGTGTGTGACTGATCAAATGCGTTTTATTCAAACTTATCTGACTTTATTTTCTTAGAAGTTGAATATTTCAGTAAGTATTAAAAACAGGTAACTACATCTGGTTTGAAAACTTCACCAAAAGTTTAATATTAAAATAGATTCAATGCGCAGACCGCCATTGTACAGTCTTCATTGTTTCCGAATATCCCCATCCATAAACATATATTAATATCGTCTAATGGTTTTCGTCTTTTTATCTTGGTGAATTCTGTTACGCCATGAAAAAATGACATTGTGACATTTATTTACACAACACGGTTGGGATTTTTAAACCCGTGGGATGAAGTGGGATCAGGTCAGAGCACATAACAAACATTTAAGCACACTATGTGCAAGAATAAACATTTGATCGCCTAAAGGGATTTTTAACACTCTAAAGTGACATCCCACACATAGGTAGATTTTATCGGACCAAAAAATGTTTAGTCCAATCAAAGAATGGTTTTAGAATAATAGCAAACATTTCTAAATCATCTAAATTAAATCTAACTTTATCATTAAGTGA
>MUZC01000372.1:362923-380938 GCA_002072015.1 Radix auricularia | reverse complement strand
TACATACATACATACATACATACATACATACATACATACATTCTGAGTCATAGGGTACTCAGTCAAGCCCTTGGTTATTCTGCTGTCTTCTGCTATAGCGATAGCAAGCAATGCCTGTCCTGCGACCTCCCTCTGAAAATATCTCTTCAACAAGTTGATGTGGTATAGCTTGTCTTTGTTGCCCACTCTCACTCTGTAATTAGTATTGGTAACATTCTGGGTGACCTTGAATGATCCGTGCCAACACACTTGAAGTTTGTTGGTATTCTTTGGCAGGAGTAACAATACTTGGTCCCCAATCTGCAGTTCCCTTTCCTTGGCTCTGCGATTGTAATTTTTCTCCTGACGCCGGCATGCTCCCTTTAAATTGTCCAGCGCCAGTGTTCGGACTACTTGTAGCCTTTCTCTCAATTCTTGCACGTATTTGGATACTGTGCGGGCTTCCTCCTCAATTTCTTCTTTAGTCGAGCTCTGCCTTAGTAACTCCAATGGACCTCGCGGCTGGGAGCCAAAGATGATTTCATGTGGCGAGTAGCCTAGGCTGGCTTGGGGCACCTCTTGATATGCGAATAAGGCTGCTGGCAAATATACGTCCCACTCATGGGGACGACCTTCTGATAGTCTCTTGAGCATTGCCACTAGTGTGGCATTAAATCTTTCCACCAGTCCGTTCGCCTGAGTGTGGTAGACGGAGGACATGAGATGGGTAGCGTTGAATGTCTTGTAAACTTCGGACATTAGCTTTCCCGTGAACTGGGATCCGTTGTCCGTTAAGATAGCTTCCGGGAATCCTATCCGGGTGAATATGGTAAATAAGGCCTCAGCAACATGTCGGGTGTCGATGAATGGCAGTGCTGCGGCTTCTGCCCACCGTGATGCTTGGCATACCACACAAAGTATGTAGGCGTTTCTTTTCCTAGTCCTTGGGAGAGGTCCTAAGATATCTACAGAAACACGCTTGAATGGCGTGTCAATTAAAGGTGTCTTGCCTAGAGGCACAGGTGGCACCTAACTCTTGGGTGACCTCTTCTGGCACTCGGGGCAAGAGGCAACATATCTCTTGATATCTTGAGTTATTCTGGGCCAATTATCATGGTGGCGTCATGACCTATCTTTAGCACTTCCTTCCAGTGCTCCACTGGGACTATGAATTGACTTTTCCTGATATCTCCCCTTTAGTTCAGCGATATAACAAGCCATTCTTTAGAAATACTTCATGTTTCCCCTTTTGAGGTTTTCCCCCTTCTGCAAAAGTAATCAATTTGGAGAGGGATGGGTCCCGTCTCTGCGCCTCTTTCATTTCCTGGGATGTGCTGATGGACTTGTCTTCCTCTTCCGTTTCTTTAGCCCTAGCTCTGGTGATGACAGGAGCTATGGTGACTGGGTATTTCGACTTCCCTAAGTATACATATCTACAACCCAAGACAAGGTCGTATATGGAATCATCCATTACAGCTGCTCGGATTTTCCCCTGTACGTAGCTTGTTTCTACGTGGATATGGGCTACGGGTAGAGTTCTTGGAGGGCTGTTCCATCCAATTGTCCGGATTTCAACAGTTTCGCCTGTCATGTCTTCTGGCTTGACTAAAGATGTGTCTACAATGGCGTCGTATGAGCATCCAGTGTCATTCAGGCATGTGGTTGGGTTTCCATTTACTAGAACTCTTTCACATGCGGATGAAGTGAAAGTAATGGTGCTATCGGGCGTGCGGTTATCTAATACTGCACCCATCACGTGCCGAGATGGCTTTGGTGGGTTGGTCAGTGGGTTAGGTGTCTGGGTATTCCTCCTCTTGCAGTCTTCGCTGGAGTGAGAGGATGTCCAGTGAAATTCGCACCAAGTGCGGTTTCTCATAGGCGGCGATGCGGATTTTCCTATAGTTCCCCGATCCCTTGTAATTGTTCGGGGGACGTTGTCCTATGCCCCTTTATTCCCTCCTTCTTTTGTCATTTCTGGGATTGCTGGTAGGTTTTGGTTTGAACTGTTCCTTTCCCTCTCGGTGGGCCGTCATATATCTATCCGCCAACTCTTTCACTCTGTCCATGCGGGTGGCTCCATTTTCCTCCACAAAGATGCGGAGGTCAGGGGTCATGCATTCCTTTAGTTGTTCTATTAAAACCATCTCCACGACGCCCTGGTAAGTTTCGGGATACTTTCCCAGGGTGCGCCACTAATCAAAATACTTCGTTAGCCGCACCAGTAGCTGGCTATATGTCTCTGCCTTCTCCAGTCGAGCAGTCCTGAACTTCTTCCGGTACGTGGATGCCGTTAGTTCATATCTCGTGAGAAGCGCTGATCGCAAGACTGCGAAACTCTTGGATTCTTCCTCCGACAACTTGGAGTAAACTTCGTACGCTCTTCCCTTCAGGACGTGAGACAAGCGTAAATTCCACCTATCCTCTGGGAGTTCATACATTCGAGCGAGTTGTTCGAATCGATCGAGGTACACGTCAATCGACTCTACCTTTTCGTCAAATGGGTCCAGGGGGAACAACAGTGATTGGTGAATCTGGCCGGTCCTGGAATCTGTGACAAGATTGCTTACTGGGACGTTCGTGTTCTCCTTCTTCATCTTCTCCTTCTCTATCTCTAACTCTATTAGCCTAAGGGCATGTGCCCTGTCTGCTTCATCCTTGGCCATTGCTCGTTCTTCTCTCTCCTTGGCCATCTCTCGTTCTTCTCTCGCCTTGGCCATCTCTCGTTCTTCTCTCTCCCTGGCCATCTCTCGTTCTGCTCTCTCCTTGGCCATCTCTCGTTCTTCTCTCTCCTTGGCCATCTCTCGTTCTTCCCTCTCCTTGGCCATCTCTCCTTCTCTCGCCTTGGCCATCTCTCGTTCTTCTCTCTCCCTGGCCATCTCTCATTCTGCTCTCTCCTTGGCCATCTCTCGTTCTTCTCTCTCCTTGGCCATCTCTCGTTCTTCTCTCGCCTTGTCCATCTCTCGTTCTTCTCTCTCCCTGGCCATCTCTCGTTCTTCTCTCTCCTTGGCCATCTCTCGTTCTTCTCTCGCCTTGTCCATCTCTCGTTCTTCTCTCGCCTTGGCCATCTCTCGTTCTGCTCTCTCCTTGGGCATCTCTCGTTCTGCTCTCTCCTAGTGATGGTTTATAGGCGTTGATTGGGTTAATCTATCGAATGCGTGAGATCACTAGTACAATTCTAAAAAATCAATCCCGGACGACGGCCACCATTTATACTCGTGTGGCGAGAAAGATGTGAATATTGTTTGACAAGTCGTGTAATATTAAGTTATCCCTTTTCTGCCTACACGCGCATACTTTAGTGATCTCTCACAAATGACAATCAACAAACTAGATGGTGAAAATGTTACAATAATTTATTATAAAATATTTACAATAAGCGGAAACCAGTTCCGGTATGGCCTAATTTCATCATTAGGCTTAAGTCAATTAATATAATGGTTATAGGGTTAATACTTAAATTTAAGGATGTAGTGCCCCGCTCCATGAGTGGTTGGTTCTGCAAGTTCTTTGTGAAGATCCGTGGTTGTTCTATGATTATCTATCCTTATCTACTCTCACTGTTATTCTGCTCTTCACACACTTGGTTAATTATTCTTAAAACACTGAACACCAAGGCAGAATGTACACTTCATTACTTTTAATCACTTAACTTCTGTACATTCATTATTCGTACATCTCTCTAACCTTCCTTCTATCTACCTCTGCATCCTACTTCATAACTCCTTCTCTCTCCCTGCGTGTCTCCCTATCCGTGTGTGCGTCAGTCAGTCTCAGTCCGAGCGTTAGTCAATTCCAGGCTCCGCCCCCAGACTTTCCTGTCCGACGGTCAACTGTCAATCATCTTGTACCACCCCTAGGTAAGACGGGGTGGGTTGGTTTGACGTAATGGTCAGTAATCCCCCCTTTCCTCGTCTCTGACCCGCTCTCCCTGTCGGCTCCTTTCATCTACCGTTCGGCCGAGTATCTCGGTCTGCCATACTTGACACCTGGGCTAGATTATTTGCCCGTGTCAGCTCCCGTCTACAAAGCCTCGTTCGTCCTTTGATTCCCAAGTTCGCACCTCTGGCCGTCTGGACTCGCCCGTTAGTCCAGCGGCTCTGGCCATCTGTACTCGCCCGGTAGACCCGCGGCACCTCAAAGGCCAAACATACGCAGCGCCCTAACCGCCCTAAATTCCTCACACAGTCCCCCTACTGACAAAATTTATGTCGCCCTCGACATTAAAGAACCCTCTCGGTGTATGTTTGTTTAAAATTGGCCTCGAGTGACTAAGACCCTCTGGCAAACAATTCAAAACAAATACACAGAGAGGCTATTGTGTTTCCCGCCAACACACCCTGCGCTCACCATCCTACATCACTCCATCTCTACCCCTCTACACCGTCTCAACCCACTAAACGTGTGTCAGTCAAGTCCATGTCACATGGTCAATTTATCAACAGTATAGAAGCAACCATATAAATATGAAATATAAGCAGAGGAAATTTTGCAAAAGTGAGTTGTCAAACATATTATGGATAAAATTTTCGTACACTTTTCAAAATACATCAAATAATGCATAAGACACATAAAAAAAAAAAATTACATAAATTTCTCAAAACATTTCCAAGTCATCAACTACGTACATCTATCTAATTCCCGATAAAATTGACAGACATTGTTAAAGTCAGATAATTGCATCTGACGATAAAAATACACATAGACATTTAATAATTATGATAATTTAATAGCATTAAAAAAAAGCAAAGCAAAAATACTCATAATGGGCTAAAAGCATAACCCAAACATAGTCATTTTATCAATATGTCACAAAATCATATCATGAGACAAACCAAGCACAACAATTCAATACATCAACTTGTTCGTGTAACAGCATTACACAAACTAAAAACACAATGTCAAATCATCATCCAAAGTCAAATAATAGCATAAGATAGCAAAACATATTTCAGAAATTCACCATTCCTAAAATTCAAGTGATAGCATTAAATGACTAACCAAAATAGATATCTCAATAGTTCAGATAGTGTAATTTCTGTGTTCATTTGAATAATCTAGATTTTAGCACACTCTCCTCGTCTGTCGTCTATCACACGAATAGTTCATAATCTTCAACTTTGGCGGATAAGTGTCATCGTGTTTCATACTGGCATATCCCTCAAGATGAATGATTTTCATTGTCTGCCCTTCTCGTCTTATTTCGAACAAGTTATCATTGAATTTCCTGGTGATAACGAACTGATTACGATGATTTCTGTTTCTGTTATCCCGACACGCTTGGTTGACGGAGTCGGCCAATTGAATTTTTTCACCGACCTTAAACGAGCGAGTTGCTGCTCTTGTCGTGATGACACCTTCCTCCCGCTCCTGTCGAATTGTCGCCTTTGTCTCGACTCTAGCAAGAGGTTTGAATTGACCACACCTCTTGACGGACGTATCATTCACATTCCTTAACCTGGATACCGGTAAGGGGCAGGGCGATGGAACAATAGGGCAACTCTGGCCGCGAGTAACCCTAGTCCCCTGAATTTGACTTGAACGCTGCCTATTATTCACCTTCACTGCATTTACTCCTAGGCGGGGAGACACTGGTAACGGAATATTTTTCACCCCATTAGAAACACTAGCATGGGAGCTCATCGTATACGGTTCACAACTTATTATTTTTCCTTTATGCACAATTTGAACCTTGTTGTTACCCAATGTCAGGCCCTTGCTGACTGAAAAGGCAAAGTTATATTTGCACAAAAAGTCAAAACCAATGTATCCGTCCTCGGCTATCTCAGCATCGTACACGGTCCACGGATACACATTGTTACCAATCTTTAATTTTAACTGACTCACCCCATAAAGCTTGAGAGGTGCTCCATTTGCGGTCTGTAAGTTCACTGGGTCCAATTTGTGAATTTGAGGGCGCTGCTTACGTGGGATCTCGAAAAATCGTTTTCCCGATATAACAGTTACTGCAGCTCCTGTTTCCATCAGAAATTCCATTCTATCACCACAAACTTTAACTGGAACATAAACTGCACGTGAATTAACATTATTTTCCATCACTGAAATACGATTCAGCTGAAGTGGTCTAGGAGTGGTTCCTCCACGTTCCTCGGTAGCACAATTACGGGCAATGTGACCAATCCTATCACACCCGTAGCACCTCATTTCTGCTCTCCGTGGTTCCCGTGACGAAGGATGTGTTGACTGTCTCTGAGAGGCGACGAAAAATCTCAGATCCTCCCTCAGGCTACTGATTTCTCTAGCCAGTTGGTCAGTGGCTACTGCAGCAACCTTTTGTCCTGGCTTACTTATATTGTCCCTTAGGTTTAAGAGTTGGTCAAGGGCTGCTCGGGCCTTTTCCACCGTTTGAGGTTCAGGCATTAGGCCTATTTGTGATACCATCGCCTGATCGGGGAGTCCCCGGAGAAATCGTTTGAATCCGATGGCATCAAGAGTTGGTTGATCCGCCGTTGGAAAACTTTGTTTGACTAAGCTGGTGATGGCGGAAGCGTACTCCACTGTCGTTTCGGTGTCGAGTAGCATTCGGTTTTCCAATAAATTTTGGAAGAATGCCGGTGTCCTGTGGTCCTTAAATCTACGGAATAGGGCCTCTTTTAATTTCTCATAAGTGTTCTTCTCCTCTTCCTTTAGATTACAGTGGATATAGTCCTGAACTGGCCCAGTTGCTGAAGTTTGTAGATGCATGCATTTGTCCTCTTCGCTCCACTTGTGTATTTTTGCAACGATTTCAAATTTGCAAATAAACGAGTGCCAGTTAGAACTCCCGTTGCAGGTTGGTGGGTTAGGATGATATGGTGTCGCCATCGTTGTTCTGCTAGTTGATCTAGAGCCTGGCATGCCAGTAGAAGAAAGGCTACCTATGGCTTTGAAGATATTCAAGGCTTACTTCTCCTGGGAGACGCTGCAAGGTTATATCCCACCGCTGCCACCATTTTGGGAAGATCCGTGGTTGTTCTATGATTATCTATCCTTATCTACTCTCACTGTTATTCTGCTCTTCACACACTTGGTTAATTATCCTTAAAACACTGAACACCAAGGCAGAATGTACACTTCATTACTTTTAATCACTTAACTTCTGTACATTCATTATTCGTACATCTCTCTAACCTTCCTTCTATCTACCTCTGCATCCTACTTCATAACTCCTTCTCTCTCCCTGCGTGTCTCCCTATCCGTGTGTGCGTCAGTCAGTCTCAGTCCGAGCGTTAGTCCATTCCAGACTCCGCCCCCAAACTTTCCTGTCCGACGGTCAACTGTCAATCATCTTGTACCACCCCTAGGTAAGACGGGGTGGGTTGGTTTGACGTAATGGTCAGTAATCCCTCCTTTCCTCGTCTCTGACCCGCTCTCCCTGTCGGCTCCTTTCATCTACCGTTCGGCCGAGTATCTCGGTCTGCCATACTTGACACCTGGGCTAGATTATTTGCCCGTGTCAGCTCCCGTCTACAAAGCCTCGTTCGTCCTTTGATTCCCAAGTTCGCACCTCTGGCCGTCTGGACTCGCCCGTTAGTCCAGCGGCTCTGGCCATCTGGACTCGCCCGGTAGTCCCGCGGCACCTCAAAGGCCGAACATACGCAGCGCCCTAACCGCCCTAAATTCCTCACAATATAATGGTTATAGGTTAATACTTAAATTTAAGGATGTAGTGCCCCGCTCCGTGAGTGGTTGGTTCTGCAAGTTCCTTGTTCAGAGTGTAGCCTCAGGTTGTCGCGCCCCGCTCCGTGAACGGTTGGTTCTGCACGTTTCCTGTCCTGTGGGCTGCTTCACCTATAGTTCAAGGTGACCTCGGTGATCACGGACGTTTGAATAACCGGCTTCTACACGTGTATGGTGTAGGCATCAACCAGTGCGGTTGGCGTCAGCGTTACGTTAGGAGTAAGGCTAGTAAGGATGAGTTGTCCTCCTCAGGTCCTGTCGATCGGTGCAGGGGTGAGGTAGGGGTCGGATACAAGTCGCGTGGATAGCGGTGAGTCCAGCTCTTGGTCCAAATATGTCGACACTTCGTTGGGCGGTTGCTGTCCGGAGTTCGTGTTATCTCCCAGTACAGGCGGGTGCCTAGAGGCCAGACTAAGATAGAGAGAATACGCATATGGGAAGTTTCTCTACTTGTCTGTCTAATCCACCCTTTCGGCTGCCGAGCCTTCAGAGCAAGGTGCCAAAAGGGGATCAAAATACATTATCATAAAACACATAATTATTTAATATATTTCATAACATGAAATTGAAATAATATTTCGTTACCATCTTGTAAGTGGATGGTGGAATACATACATTAATGTTATTGGTTACACCAATATAATTCGATCCATCTACCTGATGGATCGCGTGTTATCACATTTAGTTATGAAAGGAGAAGTACAATATCGCACGTGGCCGCGTATGGCGTCATGGGGTCAACATGACTCTACAATTTCAATATGACATTGCACGAAGATTAATATTTAAATAATGGCGTGAAATATGCTTATAAATACGAGGGAATCAAGTTAGAGTTCAAACTTACATAGATTCTGGCCAACGGAATTAATGCCGGCTCTCTCACGCCAAGGATGGCTATGGGTGTAATTCAGTGAATTGAATTCACATACGACCCAGCTCTCTGTAATCACTTGGGCGGAAAGGACGTGTCGTGCCGGAGTGCCAACTTTTATACACGATGTGTAATTTTATGCAGCTCTTCCTGATTGGATGTTGCTTGTCGGCCTCACTATCGGGCAACCTTGACCGGTCATGTGCTCAACTGCATGTTTAATTAGCAACCTTGATCCGTCAAGTGATTCGTCAATAGTGACTTCCCCTTTTGCTTTGTTGTTATTATCGTGCAAATCACAGTGGGCTCACAAATTTCGTCACAGTCACGTCACATTGAGGAAAGGGTCTAAGTTTTCATATTATGGTTTTTATAAATTAACTAGCAATTTACCCGCGCTTTGCTGCGGAAATTAGGGTTTCAGCTAGCGTTGCGAACCCTTGTAACACTAATTAAAAACACCATTTGAGTTTAATCTGAATGAAGATGGATATACTAAATATATTAACTTTAACCATTCAGGCTCCTACGTACACAAGAACTTGGAGATTTAAAGATGCGTCTTTTTTATAAACCTCACAGTGGGAAAAAAAAAAACATATATTTCGACAATCGTCACCCTAGTGAGAGGTGATTTAATCTTACCATCGCGGGAAGGAATGGGGGGGGGATACTCAACAATTTCCCAAAGTTTCAAGCTTCTACCTACACGGAAACTTGGAGAATTAGCGTTGATTCAGTTTCATATCGCCCATTTTAGGGGGGGGGAGTTTTGGGCCCCCGGCAGCCCATGAGTGGAAATTTTTAAATTTATATAATTATTTTTCCTTGTCTACCTACACGGGAAATAAAAGAATTATAGATTTTCAATTTTTATATTTCATATTAGAAAAAAAAAAGTTTTTGAGCCCCCGGCCTCCATGAGTGTGTATTTCAAAATTCTTTTACACCAACTTTCGTTTTGAGAGGGTACTTAACAATTTTCCCAAAGTTTCATGCTCCTACCTACACGGAAATTTGGAGAATTAATGATGAGTTGGTTTTAATATAAGAAAAACTATATTTGGGCCCCCGGCCCCCATGAGAAGGAGTTGTAACATTATTTTTAGCAAATTTACGTCGGGAGCGTGTACTCAAAAAATTGCCAGTTTCATGCTTCTACCTTTACGGGAAATAGGAGAATTGGTGATATTTAATTTTTATATAGCTCATGTAAGGAAAAAAAAGTTTTATGGGCCCCGGCCCCCATGAGTCGGAATTTAAAAAAAAAAAATTATCGTCGAGAGCATGTACTAAAAAAATTCCAAAGTCTTATACTTCTATCTACACGGGAAATAGGAAAATTTGTGATTTTCAATTTTTATAGAGCCCTTATTAGGAAAAAAAACTTTTTGGACCCCCGGCCCCACATTAGCAAGATTTTTAAAATTCTTTTTCACCAATTTGCGTCGATAATGGGTACCCAACAACTTCCCAAAGTTTCATGATTCTACCTACACGGGAAGTTGAAGAATTAGTGATTTGGTTTTTAAAAAAACAGTTTTTGGGCCCCCGGCCCCACAGGAGCGAGATTTTAAAAATTCTTTTTCGCCAATTTACGTAATGAGGGAGTACCCAACAACTTCCCAAAGTTTCATGCTTCTACTTACACGGAAATAGGAAAATTGGTGACTTTAAATTTTTATAGAGCCCATATAAGGAAAGAATTCTTTTGGGCCCCAGGCCCCACATGAGCGAGATTTTAAAAATTTATTTTTCGCCAATTTTCGTCGTTAGTAAGTACCCAACAACTTCCCAAAGTTTCATGCTTCTACCTTCACGGAAAGTTGAATAATTAGTGATGCACAAAAAAATGATTTTGGGCCCCCGGCCCCACATAGCGAGATTTTTACAATTCTTTTTCGCCAATTTTCGTCGTTAGTAAGTACCTAACAACTTCCCAAAGTTTCAAGCTTCTACCTATACGGAAAGTTAGAGAATTAGTGATGTAGGCAAACAAAGTTTTTGGGCCCCCGGCCCCACATGAGTGAGATTTTTAAAATTCTTTTTCGCCAATTTTCGTATTCAACAAATTGCTAGCGCTTTGCTGCGGGAAGATGGAGTTCTAGTGATAAGTGAGTGAGTGCATAAAAAACTATATTTTGGCCCCCAGCGCCCACCAAGGAATATTTTAAATATTATTTCACCTGCTGCCATCGTGGAAGTGTATTTAAAAACATTATAACTATTTAGATTTATAGATTTTCAATTTTTTTTATAGCTCATATAAGAGGGAAAAAAAGTTTTGGGACCCCGGCCCCCATGAGTGTGTATTTCGAAATTCTTTTACACCAACTTTCGTCATAAGAAGGTACTTAACAATGTTCCAAAGTTTCATGCTCCTACTTACATGGGAAATAGGAAAACTGGTGATTTTCAATTTCTATAGAAAAACTGGCGATTTTCAATTTTTATAGAGCCCATATAAGGAGCCCCCTCCCCCCCCCCCGATCCCATTAGAGGGAGTTTTAACATTTTGTTTTGCCGATTTTCGCCGGGAGCGTGTACTCAAAACATTTCAAAAGTTCATATTTCTACCTATACTGGAAATAGGAGAATAAGTGAATTTTAATTTTCATATAGCTCATATTAGGAAGAAACGATTTTTTGGGCCTCACATGAGCGAGATTTTAAAAGTTCTTTTTCGCCAATTTTCGTTGTTTGAGGGAACCCAGAAGTTCCCAAAGTTTTATGCTTCTACCTTCACGGGAAATAGGAAAATTGGCGATTTTCAATTTTTATAAAGCCCATATATGGAAACAATCTTTTTGGGCCCCCGGCCCCACTTGAGAGATATTTTTTAAAAACTTTTTTGCCAAACTTTGTCCACAGTGGGTACTCAGCAACTTCAAAAAGTTTCATGCTTCTATCTACACGGGAAGTCGAAGATTTAGTGATGTAAGCAAAAAAAGTTTTTGGGCCCCCGGCCCCACATGAGTTAGATTTTCAAAAATCTTTTTCGCCAATTTTCGTAGTCAGAGGGTATCCAACAACGTCCCAAAGTTTCATGATCCTACCTACACGGGAAATAGGAAAATTGGTGAATTTCATTTTTTATAGAGCACATATAAGGGGAAAGCTTTTTGGGCCCCCGGTCTACAAAAGCGATATTTTTAAAAAACTTTATCGCCAATTTTCGTCATTAGTGGTTACCCAACAACTTCCCAAAGTTTCATGCTTCTACCTACATGGGAAATTGGAGATTTAGTGATGAAGGAAAAAACTGTTTTTGGGCCCTTGGCCCCACATGAGCGAGATTTTAAAAGTTCTTCATCGCCAATCATCGTCATTAGTGGTTACCCAGCAACTTCCCAAAGTTTTATGCTTCTGGTTACACAGGAAATAGGAAAATTGGTGATTTTCAATTTTTATAACGCCCATATTAGGAAACAATCTTTTTGGGCCCCCGGCCCCACTTGAGAGATATTTTTAAAAAAACTTTTTTGCCAAACTTTGTCCACAGTAGCTACTTAGCAACTTCCCAAAGTTTCATGCTACTACCTACACGGGAAGTCGGAGATTTAGTGATGTAAGCAAAAAATGTTTTTGGGCCCCCGGCCCCACATGAGTTAGATTTTCAAAATTATTTTTCGCCAATTTTCGTAGTCAGATGGTATCCAACAACTTCCCAAAGTTTCATGACTCTACCTACACGGGAAGTTGGAGAATTAGTGATGAATCAGTCAGTCAGTCAGTCAGTCAGTCAGTCAGTCAGTGAGGGCTTTCCCTTTTATTAGTATAGATAAACATTAATATATATAAACACCCAGTGGTGTGGTTCTGTAACGTAACGTAACGCTCAAGCGATGTACGACAGTCTACAGCAGTTTAGTTGAAACGCTGAGGAGCGATGTACGACAGTCTACAGCAGTTAGTTTAGTTGAAAAATCGTGTGTTGATGAGCGCTGTAAAAATATTTAATAGGATGACGTCATTGTTTGGTGTGCATCGGTGCGCAAAATACAACCCCTATTATTATTAAATACTTTGCGTACATTTCATAAAGTTTAATAATTCGTATTTATCAAAAAAGGACAAGTTAGTTGGTCTTTTAAAAAAAGGTTGGCGCCGTAGGCGCCCAAAAAACGGGGGCGCCGCAGGCGCCACGGCGCCTGGCACAATCTAGTGAATAAATAATTGTAATTGAAACGAAGTATATTGTAAAAGATGGGGAACCATTTTACTATTACATGCCCTATTTATGTAAGCAGTAATAAAAGACGCCGCATAAGCTGACATACCTATAAATACACATTATCAAAATACAAGATTATTGTTTTGAATGCCATATGAAAGTTATAGGGGTCACAGATATTCCAAATTTAAACCCCAAAAACAGTAACAATTAATGTGCTTTTCTTAAAATTTATAAATATATTATTTTTTTATAAACAAGAAATGGTATACATCAGTATGTAAACATATATTTTATTATGTATACATTTACTTACTAACCCAACTTTCGTAGTAGAAAAATTGTGTATTATGAAATCAAAATTTAAATTGTTTGTAATATTGTCTTGTTCTATGGACAATATTGCAAGATTTTGTAGTCTTAAATCACTTATTGTGGCGCAAATATATTTTTTCTTTTCAACTTCAGTTTTGAGAACCTCTTTTCACATCTAGATACACTGATAGCTATCGAATTTTTTTTAGCAAAATTACAATGTTGGATACAGAAGTTTCCAATCTACCTATACTTTTGAATATATTTTAATAGACCCCGTTTTTCTAACATAGTGCCTCTTATTGTGGTGTAGAATCTAGGTACATCCAGGACTGGTCTTAGGCTCCTGCAACCTATGCGGTCGCAGTGGGCCCCACGCTTTCATAGGCCCAAACCTATTTTAATTTTTACTTATTTTCCCTATTAATATATTATCCCTACCCAAACTGGGGCCCACTCAATCCTTTTTGCAATGGCTAAGACGGCCCCGTGTTCTGCTATACAAACCTGGATCATTTCTCTTTCAATCTCGAACAATTCTTTATCAATTTAAATAAAGAAATGTATTTGGTGTTCAATTTCTTCTTTGAATAGACTAGATGGTATTAGATACGAATATTTTCTTGCAAGGACATGTAATTCATCACCGCGTTCTTTTATTTTCTTTTATAATTATAAAATCTATTGATAAAAACATTTCTCGTTGTACTACTTGCTCTAAAGATAGAACAATGTCTTCTGAATTTTCCCCACTCATATTTTGTCTATTTCTAACTGGGTGTTTAGTTACAATCCACATCTCTCTGTAACAGCGTTCTGTAATAGCACATATTTTTGTTCTATGAAATGGGTTTGCATAGTTTTCATTAATTTAAAAAAGACGGGTTCCCATAAATTGAGATACAATAGAAAAGAAAACGATTGCATTGAACTAAGTAAAATCCCAGCATCTGATGTCGTTTTACTAGTTACTTCAGATGTCCGTTTTTCAAAGACGCTTGAAAATTTTAAGTATGTCTTTTTCGGAATTATTTATGTTATTTGGTTTTTATTAACGGAGAAATTAATAACCGTTAATTTTAAATGAATAACATTATTTTAATGAAAAACACAAGCTGTTTTTACTACTCTAATGCAATAAAAACAAAATAAATTTAATTTTTAATAAGTTACCTTACAATAATTTTATGAAACCTGAAACAGTAATATAATTTAATAATTGAAACCTAAACACAATATTCGAAACACCATGTAATGTAGGTACTTGTTAGCGCATCATTCTGCGAATGTCGAAATTCACACGCAAAAACGATATGGTGATATTAATATTACATATTTTCGTACCAGCGGTGATGTGTTGTTGTTTTATGTGCAGTTTTCTAATAAAAGCGCCATCTGTGACGGATACCGCTAAATTTTCCAAATAAATCATTACCTACTTTGAGTGATTTTAAATTTTTAACGGTTTTGCTTTAGTTACAACAACCATTATGTAATGAAACAAATGTTGAACGAATCTGTTAATTAAAACCAAAAATTAAGATTCATTTGGTTTCACCATGGTTTTCCCCCTTCAAAAGAAAAGGGGCGGTTTTCGGAAATGGGGCCGTCTATAAATGACGTAACGCACCTAGGGGGGAGGGGGGTCTCACTTTTGTGACGATGCGTGACGTGGGGGAGGGAGGGGGTTGAAGAAATGTGACGTCACATCGAAAGGGTAACTTTGAATAAAACTTCCACTGAAATATTTGGTCACTTAAAAATTGTTTAATGACTTTTTTAAAATTCAGTGCTTTTCAAAGTGCCGGTCGATAGGCCATCAGACGCCGGTTGGCGTAAGTTATCAAGACAAGAAAATTAAATATAATTATAATTCTTAAGTTTGAAAACCCACAAGAGAACATTATAATACAAAATTGTTACCCTACGTCATTTGATGTTGTCATCAAAGCGTTTGTGATATAACCGACAGCGTTGTTTCATTCCCTCACGCCAGTAGTCTGCTAACTTTTTTTGTCTGTTACCCCCCCCCCCCCGAAACTGCAACTGGAGAGTTTTAAAAACAGGACAAGTGTCTAAAAACGATCTCAATAGGATTATATGTAGATATTTTAAGTCAAAACGACATGGAATATCCATTTGGGGGTGGGTGGGGGAGGGGAATCTATTTGATACAATTATAAACGTTGATATAATTTTTCGATTGGTTTTTGGTCAAACGCCCCTGGCCATTCTAAATATAATGATAAATGTGTCCATTTAAAATTTGTCAAAAGTATTCATTAACTTTAGTGAATGCATCCAATTCTCGACATCGCAATTCGAGAGGAGCACAAAATCACTTTCTTCTGAACTCATGTTGATTAAGATTATTGTCACTTGTGTCAATATAAATGAAAGTATGCTGGATTTAGGTGTCTTCGTATAGACGTAAATAAGAAATCTACATAGATGATAAATTTAACAAATGCATTTTCTGGAAGGAACCGGTTCAATAGTGGGCATATGTTCCAAGCGTACACGTACACATAACGTATTTGAATATATCTAGTGGTGTGTAGTGGATGTTATACGTCCCCAATGAGTCTGCATTACCCCCAAAAATTCCCTTTTGACCCCAGATGAGGTAATTTACCCCTGTTCGCCGAGCTCTTTCACCCGTCAGTCAATTGAGTTTTTTTTTTTAAATACATTTATTAAAAATTATTTTAAAATATTTTTTTATAAACAAAGAAGTTAACAGTAATGATTTATAGTCAATTTTTAATTTGTATGCATTAAAATAAAATATAATCTAAGAATGTTAACACATTTCGTTTTTTGAAGGCCGGTTATACGGTTTGAAAAAAACGGACCGGTTCAATATGATACCTAGATATTAAAATTATAAAAGTTTATATTAACATTACTGTTAACCTAAAAGTAGCGGATTCTAGCAAATTTTCTATGCCCACAATTATTCAGCATTACCCCCAAGAGTTCTCTTTTTACCTCTGTTAACCGACCCCTTGGATAAATAGACCGATAGCGGTAGCCATGTATTTTTCATTAGTTTATAAATTCCACAAGAGAATTTAACAATTTAAACACGCCTCGTTCATTGGTGACATTATATTTACAACTCTTGTGAGACGCACGTGAAATCCTGAAGAAAAAAGAATTCAAAAAACAAACAAACTTGTGTTCTTGGGAGTAAAAAGTTTTGATAATATTTGATATTTTAATAGTGTCATAGTATTTTTTCAGTCTTAACTTGCAGGAAATACTGTATTTTGCGCACAAGATGACACCCTACTTTCCAGCACAAATGTGGGTTTCGTACAGTATTTGCCATTGTCCACTTCCAGCGCACAACCTATTAATTTTTTAGAAAACATGAGATATGATATCCAGGCTTGTCAATGGGACATATTTTTGTGTCCCATCCCAACCAATCCCATGGCAATTTATGCCTGTCCCATCAACTCCCATCCCACCCCATCCCATGGGACGTTTCCCATGGGAATCACATGGGAAAACCATTCCCATGGACAAGCCTGATGTTATCAATGTGATAATTTTAGATAAAATGCCTATATAAAACAAGCCGAATTCATACTTAATCTTATATGGCTTTAAGTTGCGTANNNNTTTTTAAAAAAAAAAAGGGGGGGGGGGGTCAAAGTTTTGTGACGTACTTTTGGAGGGGGGGGTCTACGATTTTGTGACGACGCGTGACGTAGGGGGAGAGGGTAAAAAATCGGCCAAAATCGCGTGACGTCATTTATGGACGGCCCCAATGGCCATTTTTTATAATGCCCATAAGTGCCGCCCGTGGCGGACCGCCCCCCTAGCTACGCCACTGGGTGTGTGTATGGGACGCAAAAAATGAAGGGGAATGGGGGTAGGCGCGCATTTAATTACTAATTGATAAAAATGGGGCTTTTTCATTGCTACTTATATAAATACGCATAATTTATAACTAATATCGGATCATCATTTAATAAACACCGACTGAAATTTTTATTAAATCAATGAAAATATAGTTTATGGAAAGGCAGTGGCTATTGAGACGCTAGCGTCTTAATAGCCCACAGGCTATTGGGACGCAAACAAAATAATAAGCCAATGAAAATTAAGTAGTCGTCCTTGACTGACATCACGCACCAAGTGGGGTAAGGGAGGGGGTCATGCATTTGTGACGGTGTGTGAGAGAGTGTTAAATATGATGTCACATGTAAATTAGCAACTTAATATAAAACTTCTAGAAAAATGTTCGATAGCTTGCTATTTCTTTAAAAAAACAAATTACACAAACTATTTGGGTAAGAAGACATAAATTTAAGCTTTATTTATGAACTAATACTAATAAAAGAAGGTCGTTTCGGCTAATGCCTTCATCAGTACAAGTACAATAACATAAATAATTACTTACATAAATGAAAAGAAAGGAAAAACAAAAACAAAGAAGGACACAGAATATAGGAAAAAGGAGGAAGTTAAAGTATCTAAAGTAACAGTGAAAGCCACAACGGGAAAACAATTTTGCGTATGGATGGGTACGGAGGAAGGGGGAGGGGTGTCTCCACTGAATGGGTACTTACGCACAACAAATATAATTTGCATAATACCAAGCCTAGTAACGTAAACCGCGCAGACTCAAACGGCATTTGTAACTGACTGACTGAGTCAAGACTGATAAGCAATAATATTTTATAAATTATATTTAAATGCAAACGAAATTCTGAACTTTTAAATTCAGACCAAACGGAAACGTTCACACATTGTTAAAATATATCCGTCTGATTTATATTTCCATTTCTTGAAATTAGTAGATGTTTCTCTTTCGCACAGTGTTTCAGCCGTTAAGTTATATAAACATAACGGGATGGCGATTTCACTGCTTATATCTTTATATTTTATAAGTTTTTTCGCCGCCCATGAATGACGCCATGCGATTTTACCCCCTTTCCCCATTGTCACAAAACGTAGACCCCCCTCTCCACAATATGACGAC
>MUZC01000372.1:319941-360060 GCA_002072015.1 Radix auricularia | reverse complement strand
TTTTCAAACAAGTAGTTACATTTTTTGAGCGATTTTAAATTTTAAAACTGTTCTGCGTTAGTTATAACAACCACTATGTAATCAAACAAATGTTGCATGAATCCGTTAATTTAAACTAAAAATTGAGATTCTTATTTTACACTATGGTCTTCCCCCTTCAAAAGAAAAGGGGCAATTTTCGGAAATGGCCTGGTTTATTTTTCAAATGCCCACAAATGCCGCCCTTTGAATGAGTGCCGCCCGGGGCGGACCGCCCCCTCCGCCCCCCCTTAGCTACGCCACTGTCTGGAACAATTGTTTACTTAATATAGCCAGCTTTACGATTCATCTTTTTGGAGAGTCAATTTTTGCCTCGATCTCATACAGCTCATCCTCATGGTTTATGACGTCATGCATTATTGGCAAAGGCGTTCTTAGCATTTGACAAAGTCAGAGCTAAAGCTTAAAGACGTATGGGTAATAAAATGTACTTTGTTGTGCATGAATGTAATGAAAATATTTTAAATTTTAATGCTTAAAAATACATATTTGTTTCGCGTCGAAATATAACCGGTAGCGGAAGCTTCGTTTAACAACAAAAAATTGACTTCCTGTTTCGGTCCTTTCTCTTTAGATTTGAAAATGAAAGTCGCCAGAGAGGAAATTTAAAAATGAATTTTTAATAATTCAGTATGTGAAATTTTTAAATTTAAATGAAGGCATATTGTATTGCACATTAAATTCAATTACCCTTACACTTTTGTGCGTATCGATTTCGTATTTTAATTATCAATGCAATGAGCATATATTTACTAATAATATTAATTTACGGTATTTTACGAGAATGTTTAATTAAAATTTTTCTTTTGAGGTGGTAAAATAAGTAAAGTTAAGTGTTAAAAAAGTCAACTCAGGAGAAACGTTTGTACGCTGCTTCAGTACACACAGCTGCACAATTATATGTGGCCTGCCATTTCGGTATCCCTAGCTAAACATTCGCAGTATTAACTGAATAGACTAGAGTGAAAATGAGGTTGAAGGATGAATGGAATGGTTTCCAGTGATAAGTAGGCCTACATTATATTATTCCATATGAAACAAATTATTTAACATTCTTGCGTATGTGCGCCAATCGTTTCTTGAGGATTTTCATTTATGGCTTTATCTTAAATTTTAATACTTGGCATCGGCAACACTTACACAAGTATAGTATAGTCTGTGTATAGTATAACTATAACAAAATCGGCCGACATATTTATAATCGGTATACCAATATTAAATCTATTTAAATAATTTATTTAATTAACTTTATATTTTAGAATTAATACACACACAAATAAGCCAGAAGAATCTATTAATGTTGTATTATAATTTATATGCAGATACAATATACAGAAGAGTTTGTTAAAACATTATAGTGACTTAATTCTTTTAAAGTGTCTACTGCAAAGAGTGACTAAGACTAGTCGTAGCAGAAGTTGCGTATGTCATAGCGCTAGCAACAGCCCGTCGAGTCTTCTGCTGTTACAACAATCTTGTCGTAACTCTAGCAACATCCCGGCGGATCGTCTGCTGTTACGACATGTCAATGCACTAGTTTCCTGACTAGCGCTACGACATGTCGTAACTCTAGCAACATCCCGCCGGATCGTCTGCTGCTACGAGGCAAACTTGTCATAACGCTAGCAACATCCTATTATTATTAAAATGTGTGTTTATTGAAAGATATTATTACCACTGTGACTGTGCCAATCAGTCACACAATAATAAACAAACGCAAGCGTCTTGGCACAGTTCTAACGTCATAGCGTCATATCCGTGCGATAATGCCGAAAATTATTCCCATGGTTTTAAAATACTGATCTATACAAAACTAATTACAAAGTTTAATAACTAATCATGTATAGCATTGTACAGTAAAGTTTTAGGCCACTGACTACTGTTAATTGATTTCATTGTTGTTAAATTGAGTCTAAATAAATAATAATTATAGCCTTTGCAAATAAAACAAATATAAATTACAAACAAATGCAAATATATATATTACGACAAAATTTAGTACTGACAGTGTGTGATCAATTTTACTGTGACTCAGTGGCTACAATATTATGACTATGAACATTAGATATTGCACAAAAAATATCCAACTTTATTCGCATGATAAACTGTGCAGATAATTGCCAAGCGTTTGTCTGTCTTTCGAGTGACTGCAATCTTATATTATTATATTGCTATCAATTTTAGCAAGAATCTGAGCGGATCTACATAAGGTTTTTTGTTAAAGATTTATCATTGATTAATTACTTAATAATATGGACTTAGCTGTTATAAAACTATTATTTACTGTTCCAGTGCATGCAACTTTGTATTTTAAAGTATGCAAAAGTGAAAATATATATAATGTAGGGCTGTTATCGATTAAATTAAATTTAATAGTTAACTTTTGAAAAATTACCGATTAATTAATCGATAATTTTGTTAAAGCTAAAAATAAAGATGTATGACGTCATTGAGTTATTTTTAAAACATAGTTAGCATCAAAAGTAAGTTAAATAACGCATTAAAGTTTAGGCACTAAGATGAAAATTTCAAATTAATTTTAAAATATAAAAGTAATACAGCTGTAGCCTATAGAAATTGTTTGATGATTAACAAAAACATAAAAATCATCTTTTTATCCCAAGTGGTTCAAAAGTTGTATTTTTTTCTCCGAAGACCTCATAATCTCTTTTTCCGCTATGTTGTTTTCCTTCACGTTCTGTGCCATCTTAAGGTATTTTTCAAAAATGCTTAAGTATTTAATGTAATTTATTTTAAAAATATAATATTGTTAGCAGATATATTTAAATACAAGCAGTTCAAAATAATGTCAATGAATTTAATTTTGTCATTGTTAATTTAATTAATTAAAAACAATGTTTTTTTTATATCATTGACGTATAAAACAGGTTATTTTAAAGTTTACATCTGATAAGTTCTATTATTATTTATTAATAAATCGAAATTTTAAAAAAAACTTATAACAATTTTTATCACTATTTTATCGATTAAAATAATTTTAATCGATAAAATTGTTTACTGATTAATAGAGAAATTAATTGGTAATTTCCGCAGCCCTAATATAATGGTATAGTATAGCATAAAAATTTAAAAGTGAGAGTCTGTAAGTGTAAACGTAGCAGTGACTAACAGAATAGATAACACATGCATGGGGTGAAGGGGCATAATACTTTTTTTCCTGAAATAAGCCTGCTTTAGTGTTCACAAGCATCCTCTCTGTGGTTGTAAAACAAACAAAAAAAGGGAAAACTATCAGATTTTGATCTGCTTATCAACAAAGTAACAACTTCTAGTAGACTCACCTGGGGAGTCTGATATAAATGTTTGTTATTTTAAAACATAAGTAATTATCATTTATTGCAGATCAATCAATTTTTATGGCAGTGCAACTTTAAAATTTTAGAAATCATGAAATTGTTATTGGTATTAGCATATAAATGACACATTTTAGCCTAAATCTAGCGAAATCTTTTATTATTTTGTATACACCAGGCACATTTTTTTTTCCACTTTAATCAGTCCCTAGAGTACATATGCGTCGACGGCCTGTGCGAATAAAACAGGAAATTGTCCCCTTGGCCAATTTCACTTCGTTAAACAAGTGTTTACCTTATAAAATAAGTCAATGAATCACCAGAAATACATGTAATCCATACCTACGGGCCAGTAATAATTTTACCTGTAGTATTTAACATAAAAATGTATTTGTTAAAATGCTATTTGGTGACAATGTTGTCAGTTTCTACTGCTCATAAATACAATAGATCTGACTGGAGGAAAAAAATCAGTAGCATTCCTTTTTGAAGGAAGAAATATAAGGGGAGGTTTATTTAAATATATAGTTAAAAAATCACACATTATTTGTGGGATAAATAAATGAAAAGTTTCTAATCCATTTCTTAAAATATAAATTAAAGAGTTTTAAAATTTCAGAGTGGTGGCAGTGGTCAAAGCACTAGCTCCAGAATTGCCAGAACACTTAGGTCAAATGTACACTAAGATTGAAGTAAAAAATATATATATATTGGCTATATAGGTACACATACACAATTTTCAAAATGAAGCTATAGCTAGTTGATTAGAAAGGATTTAAAGAATGCAATTTATTTATACCAAATGTATGGTTTTAGATTAAAATCTACAGTAAGTTATAATTTTTTATTGAATCATTTTGGGATAACTCTGCTAATTGAAACATATAAGAAAATATAAAATAGACTAAAGTGAAAACTGGGCAATGCGACTGAGACCACTGTTATTTCAGAAATGACAGAAGATAACCGTAACAAACCATATATTTTAGCATTTGTCCTATTATTGCCCAAACAAAGATCCTAAAATTAATTCTCATGTTTGCAAAATTGGCTCATTAATATTCAAAATGTTCATCAAATTTGCATATGTGATGTTTTAAATTGAGCACAACTTAAAAATAATTATCCAAATATTAAGTCAAGCATATCAAACTGTTCATGTTGAAAAGGAGAACAATAATTGACAATAATACTTATTTAAAATAGGGCTGTCAATTTTGGAAAAATGCTGCCTGTTACCTGTTCAAAACATCTCATAATTTTCACCGTCATACAGCTATACTATGCAACCTAGCCACCTTCCATGCCCCTTATTTCTCAGCAACCACACGGCAGTCGTCTAAAAGTGACGTCACATGATTTTGGCTGATTTATACCTCCCCCGCCATTGTCACAAAAACTTAGAACCCCCTTAGAACAAAGATTTGCAGCCGCCGCCCCCCTCCCCCATAATTGCTGTACCTCCTTTTTGAAAATGAGCATTTATGAAATAACTTTATTGTCACTTAAGTTTGTATTTAATGTTATGTTGAACTCTATTAAATCGATACACATGTAAATCCATGTAAATCGTCAATAAATAAATTGTAAGCATTCAAGTTTTTAAGTGGAACTTTCATTTTAAGTTGCACGTTTTGATGTGATGTCACATTTCTAAAACACAAACCCCCTTCGTCACAAATGTATGATCGCCCCCTCTGTAGGTGCTAAACGTCATTTTATTTTATTAGACTGTTAGTAACTAATTTATTGACTCTAAAAAATTTCAATTTTTGGTGTATTATTATTTTTTTTAAAATGAAGTATTCGTGGGAACGAACACGCAAAACACAATCGAATGGGGGGGGGGGGGATAAACAACGTCTACAATCGGAAATCCTATCTCTGCGTATTTCAAAGTAACTTTAATGTTAAAGCAGGGATGTTTTTATTAACAATACCAAACACTGCATCATTCATCTCTATGCAGTCCCGCCCCACGGCAGACGACTTACCCATTTGAAATTGTTAGTAACCGATTAATTTATTAACTTTAAATACTGACAACCTTGTACATCAGTTTTTCTAGGTCAACACGTGTTAATTCACACAAGAAGCACAAGCGAATGCAAGGGGCGTGGGTTATAAGAATGAAGGGAGGAGAGGGGGGTAGATAAACATTAGCTAGTATCAATCGGCGTATTTCAAAGCGAAGTTACTGTCACAGAAGGGATTTTTTTTTTACTAACAAACAGTCGCTTTTATCTCTAATATATTATTTTTGGCAGAGGACTTTTATTTTCATTATTTTTATGATTCTTTTAAAGCGCCAAAACCTTTTTGTGTTTGCGATTTCTGTTTCACAATGAGAGAAAAAGATGTATCAAAATACATTTCCCGTTAACAGATATTTCTCCTTAGATGAAATTTACTGCATTTATTTCAAACAAACATTTTTATTTGAAAAATTATTGTGCAAAAAAAAAAAAAAACGAATGGGAGCCGAAGTTTGGCCACCGTTAATATAGACATTGAAGTTACATTTTCAATTTTCACGGGTACCCGGGCGGAATTTTACACCTGGGTAATCTGATGGCAACGGGTACCCGGGTACTCATTGACAGGCCTAATTTAAAACTGGTTGATGTGGTCAAGCATCCCTAAATGTAATTATTTGAATCTATGTGTTGGATGACCTTCAGATCAATACTTAAGAGCTTAATTTCATAATATGGCAAATGCAGCGCATTGTTATTAATCATTATTTCCTGATGATATATTTTTTCAGCCGAGACGGCAGCCTATAGTTGTGCAAACTTAAAAAAAATATTTCATGTTATAATTTATAATGACGAGGATTTTTTGACTTGATGCTAAAAAATGAGCTCTATATTTAGACCAAAGGTGAATTGTTCATAAGACTAAGATGATAGAAAACACTATTCCTCAAATAATCTATTTCTGTCTTCAAAAGTCATTATTACGGAATTTTTAAGGTAGTCCTGCTTGTTTATATGATAAGTGCCTATTTTAGGGTAAGAGGTAATAATTTTAAAAAAGTGAGAATTGTTACAATTATAAGTATTTCAAGTCCATTGTTAGGCTGTAGAATTGTAGCAATAGCAGTTTAGGGTTTGAATCTCAGTTGTTAAATTTTCCTTTTGTATTTTGGAACAACAATTAGGGTACAGTTATTTTCTTTGTCTTAGGTTCCATTTTTCGTGTGTGTATAATTTTTATATTTTTGCCTGCCCTACATGTTAAATATAATTTTTGGGATAATCTGCACTTTTAGTTGTTAATTTTACTATTTTTATTATTTTCTTCTATAAATATTTACCATTGCTAAGAATTTAGTTAAAAATTTCAACTTACATTTCTATTTGTCAGTATTTATAAAAATACTATACTTATAAATCTAATTTATTTTCTACATCCCCATTTTAATGTGTATAAAAAATACACGTTAAAATGCAAATTGTTCTCCCTTTCTAAATCTATAAAAGTTCTTAAAAATTGAGATATATTATTAAAATTTGTACATAGTTCTGATTAGAAATGCACCACAAATGAGAAAACGAATATTTCTTTTTGAGCGCACACAATAAGTTAAATATTTTTCGAAAAGGCCAAAAACATGATTTTAATCCAGTACTATAGTACTTCTACTACCTCCACTGTGGTTCAAATAGCAATTTAATTGTAAGTCTAAAGGCAACTCCTCCTGGGTTTGAATAGCCATTCTATCTCAAGGGACCAGCCACATGTTAGAATAATTGCAGCGCTCACTAAACAATAAAACAAGGCCTTAGGTAGTAATCATAGAGTTACTTATATTTGTCAATTTTTAAACTTCAATGCCTATTTATTAATTTTTTTCCTCTTTGTTGAAAAATAACAGATTTAAAATCATACACTAATACTAAGCACTGTTCTTTACTACACCCCCAACCCCCCGTCCTTATTTTTTCTATGAATGTTTCAACAGCTGTATTTGTATTAGAATAATAATAAATTGATACTTTGTATAGGGCTCTACATCACAGCTCTTTACATAAAGATAATAACACAAACATAAATATTGAATAAGCATTAATATCGTAACAACCACATATGTTGCACATAGGCTTTATAAGTATAAAGTAAAAGGACTAAAATTTAAAAATAGACATATGCATTTAAAAATCTGAATATTTACGCACATTGAGTTTTTAGACTTCTAAATACATTTTTAATGCTACATATATATGGGGTTTAAAATGTAATTATGTTGATTATGTCATTATCATAGCCATAGAAAAGAAGTGACTAAACTTAAAAGACAGCCTGAAAGTGAATTCAGTCATACTCATACTCCATTACCTTCATATTTAATTGATTCATACCCATGAACTTGTGCATAGAAATGTTTTACATAATGAAGGTCATTTTTTTGCTCAATGTCTGAGATAAATGTTTGAAAGTAAGGAAAAAATTGTATGTAACACTAACATTGTCATGATTATCATTTTGATTTTGCTTTCATTATTCATGGGTGAATTTCATTTTAGTACTTTTTCATAAATTTTTTAAGTATACTTTGTTGAAGAAAAAATTGTTAACCCAACCATATGCTTGAATTTTAAGGCAGTGACCCATCAAAAGATCATAGACATAAGAGCACAAACAAAGATTGTAGGTGATTGTTCCCTTGTATGCTAAAGTTTCAAGATGGAATACCTAGGAGGTATAGTCCATAACTTAGAAATAAAATGCAACTAGAAAGAAAACTATTTATAGTCTAAACAACCACTCATTTTGAGAAATTTTATTTCAGTTTATATCCTAATGTGAAGAATATTTTTATGCATTATTAAACTGTGTTTTAAATATTGGGACTTCAGTTGATCTTTATCTTGTGATTTCTTGTTTTATAATGGTAATGCTTCTGATCTGTTTGATCTTTTCTTCTATTTTTAAAGATATTTTTTAGTTTGTGCTCTTATGACAGTGCTCTTTTGATGAGGTGCTTTTTAGGCACATTACATGTATTCTACAAATTAAGTTAATTTAATTAGTAAAAATGCTGGGGGGAAAAAACTGAAATAGAGCAGGTAGTAAAATGAGCTTTCTGATGACTGCAATCTTTATTATTCTTTGACAAATTTTTCATCTGATATGGCTAATTATTTTTATATAATTTATTCAATTCTTTCACATTCAAGTCTTTATTGATTCAGTGCTCTTTCAAACCTACACCCAATTAAGGCCTTTAATTTCAGACCTATTAACTACAAAATATTGTAAAGTTTTTGAAGTAGTAGGTCATTCAACTTAAAATACAATAATTTCTTTTAGTTATAATTTATGAGTTTTATAAAGAAAAATTGTTTTTTTCTTTCTAAAAAAATGATTATATTTTATGTTATAGTTGTAAGCACATAAAAGCCAGCATTATTACTGAAAAAACTTAAATTCTTAGGCATATAATATGTTTATAAAAGATTTTATTGAATTAAATTTGGAGCAATACCCATATATTTAAAAAAATTAATATTTATATTTTTTCCAAAATAAGAATTATCTATAATATAGATTCTTCATCATCATTTTATGGTGTATACAACCAAATGGGGCCTTCCCCTGCTCAACCACTTTGTTTACATTTTTTTCCCACCAGACTGATCATCGTCTTTAGTCTTCATGCATGGACTTACAACTACTGCAAGTCTACCTCTTACTTTCATTAAAAAAATATTGATTTTTGAATATTAAGGCTAATTATGTCAACTCTTTAATTCAAGTGTTACCTAATTTTTTGTTACCTATCATCAGATCAAATGATTGTGGGAAGCGTGCATAGACTAGAGGACACAGTAACAAGGCCACTAGAAGGCTCAAGGAGAATGTCATTGGTTGATTTAGGCAAACGATTGTTAGAGGCAGCCAAGAGAGGAGAGACGGATACAGTCAGGACACTAATGTCAAATGGAGCACCTTTCACAACAGATTGGGTCTGTCTGTCATGTTGTTTAGTTTCTAATTTTTTAATTAAACAAATCCACCAGTAGAGATCTCTTCAATATGTTTTCATAACATTCAGGCTCTAAACTTTCTGTTTCAGTTTTGCATAGGGGAAATAGCTTCTGAATGAAAAAATATTAATTGTTAGAGTTAAACCACAACTAAATCATTTAAAGATATTTTCAGTCATAAAGTAAAGTTATCAAACTCAAATGATAGTGATGATTAATTCAGTGATGAAGATATGTTTTATTTTTGTTTTTTACTTTACAACCAATTATTCTTTTTTTTAATGCACGGATTTTTTAATCCAGCTTGGAACATCACCTCTGCACTTTGCTGCTCAGTATGGTCACCAGGAAACAGCAGAAGTCTTACTGCGTGCTGGTATCAGTCGTGATGCTCGTACTAAAGTGGATAGGACGCCACTTCATGTTGCGTCACAAGAAGGTCATCTGGCCATTGTCCAACTTTTGCTGCAGAGTAATGCAGATATAGATGCCAAAGATATGGTAGGGATAAGTTTAATAATAATTCTATTTATAAAACTCACCATTATTCATTTCTCTAAAATCAAGGGTATCACTTCTTTGGTTTATCCAGGAATTCTGTAATTGTGTGGCTAAATATATTTCTGCTTTGTATTTCCTCATGCGCCTGACTTGCCATTTAATTTTATTGCAATACACATATTGTAAGTTTATACAAAAAAAAAATTAGCATGCACGAAAGAAGTGAAAAGCTGGGTGGCTATTAATGTGATGGGTACTCAGCAGCTTCCTTTCACTTCACTTGATGAACCACCATCAAGAGACCAGTTGTAACTTTTGGAAGTAAGGCTTGGCCTATTATTAGTAAAGAAGGTTACATACTTGACACATGGGAGAGAAAGATGGGAAGTGTAAAGACTTTTGGAGAAGTTGCATTAACCCTTTGAGCCCTCCCCCCACGCCTAATTTTACCCTATGCCTGGGTTCCTGAGCATTTTATACCTATTTCATAATATGTCATATTTGAGTGGCCACTGAGGAAAAACCGTGAAAGATTACAACATGAAAATAAATTTTCAAGTAAAAGAATAGGTCTACCTGAACTCTAGCATCAAAATTCAACTTTAGTATGCCAGTAGATCCAGCAGGGGCTTCCTCTCTTTATACACAATTAGCGTTCACACTTAGGACAAGCCCCTTTCGATCAGCTGATCCCCTCTACACACCTTCATTATCGGTCTCATTTTTTTATCACTCTCTGAATCCTCCAAATCATTATCATAATCTAATTTTGACAAATCTTTAAAAAAAACCCAATAATTCTTGTGTTGAGAATAAGGAAGGACGTTGCCGTTTTGTCCCAGATAGATCGGGTTGAGGCTCGTCACGATCCATGACCAACCAAAAAAAAATTTCCTCACATACTCAATGTATATATTGTAAACACTTGTTCAACAAGGGCGCAGACATCTTGGATAAACTCCTAACCAAACGAAACATCTGATTGGCTGTTACAGGCAAAACTAAACCAATCCACGTAATTATACTATCGCAAAACCGGTATAGCGATGTTTATGAAGCGATTACTGCTGCCACCTGTATACCGGTGGCGGGGGCTCAAAGGGTTAAACAAGAGACACATAAGTTGTTTGAATGAAGACCCACTTATAGTTTCATCCTAACAAGACATCACAAAACAGCAAAGAGCCTACTTAACCAAATAAATGGTTCATCAATAAAACAAAGTTAAAGAAACTAAAACTCAGCTGCTGTGAAATCCAGAGCCAAAGAGAGCATTATTTGTTCACAATTTTGGTGTAGATTCATCAATATATGAGGAAAAAATGCCAATTTAATACATAGAATTCTAAAAAATGATTTCCCAAATGGTGATATGAGCTAAACTGTCAATAGTTCATTAAGTGTTTTTTGTCCTGACTCTGGACTATATTTTTCAAGTGGCCAATGTTTAGAATTATATTGATGTAGGCACTGCCTCAAATAGTGTATTATGTAAAGTTCCAAACAACTCTTACATTTTTATTGCTGTTCAATGAATTATGCAGGAACCCATACAAAAAAATTTAATTACTTGTTTATGAAAAGTTAATGTCTCAGTCTTGTTTGTTTCCTTTTAGTTGAAGATGACACCATTGCATTGGTCTACTGAGAAGGGTCATGTCACTATCATTGCAACATTAATCAGAAATGGAGCAGATGTTACACTTGAAGATAAGGTAAATTGAATTAAACTTTTTATTTTTTATCCTCTGTTTGAAATTTAATAGTTAAAAGCTAAATCTAGTTCTTAAATGATAAGAATTGTAATGTAATACTCATTTTGTTGATGAAATATATATTGTTATAGATATAAATACATTCACCATACTAATTTGTATTTATCATTATTTATTTAGTTTCATATGGCCCTAATTAGAAAAAAATCTTCTTATCTTTGAGTTAATCTACATCAATTTAGTTTAATATGAAGAAAATGACACCACATTTTTTTAGATTTTACTATTGGCTGAAAGATAAATTTATTCATGTTTAATATATCTTTTTATAACATGGATCCAGTTTAATCGCACACCACTTGATATAGCTCTGGCCAATGGCAGGACAGATATTGCTCAATTGTTACAAATTCATCAAGATTCTTCAGGTGTCATAGGGGACACTATCACCATTGAGGCTCCTGAAAATATGGTCACTGAAACAGTTCGGACTAGTGATGTTGATGGCCTTGTCATTGATACTGACAAATGTAGGTGTTCAATTCTTTTATTATATTTATATTTCCATACAATTCAAAACTTAAGTCTTTTTTAATGTTAATAATTTTGTAATTATATTTGTATAAATTGTTAGATATAAGCACAACATGCTTTGATCCTTCCACTTTCTAATCTATATTCTTTTGACTCGTAAAAAGTCGTTTCTTTTCGCTCAGTGATTAAGTCAGAGCCCGATGATTCCACTGACCAGAGCAGCACCTCTGTGTTAGCCACGCTAGCGGCTTTAGCTGAGGCTACAGCTCCTAACTCTGGTAGTAAGTTTGCTGTTGTCTAATTGTAAACTCAATCCACATTTGTAAGCAGTAATGGGTAGTTAATTTGTAATCCAATGTTAGCACTATTTTAACTGCCTGAAACTGAAATTAATATAAACTGTGCCTGTTATAAATTTAAAGAAAATAAAAATTTAAGGAAATTTCCTTTTCATTTCCAAAAGTTCATGTCATGAAAATTCAAGTGCATTCAATATTATTCTTGACACTGCTTACAATCTTTATTGTTGTGTTTGACAACTGTTACTAACAATAATAATGTAAAAATTAATGTTTAACTCTTAAAGCCCCAGAAGGTTTTCAATAAACTTCCGCCTCAGTCCCGTAAGGATTTCCCGTATTACGATCAACCGGCTATGAAATTTAAAAAATTTGCGTAAAATCCATTTATAATATTATTGTCGTACTGACTTCATTTTTTAGGCTAAGAATGGTTATTTAAGCATCAAAAAGACCGTACTGAGTTTGAAACAATATTTACCTGTAGTTTAGTTATATTATTTTAATAATGAAGTATAACTAAAACGTATTTTAAAAAAAAACAACACGTTAAAACTACAAAAAAACATTGCAAATCGAGCAATAACACTAGCGCAGGCAACGGCCGCCATTGCTGGAAGTCGAATACATCGTTTTTCAAGCATTGAAGAGTTTTTACTTTCCGAGTTCTCATTTCTAACGAGATTTGTATCTAGGGACGCATTACGACACTTTAGGGAAAGCGGGAAGAGATGCATTACGACGCTTTGCGACTTAAAGAGTTAACTTGTGTCTAAGGTTATAGACCTTCTATTTCTGAGGACCTGTTAATTGTCTGTCTGTAATTTTTCTATGTTTTGTGAACAAACCAGAGAACACATCAAATTTTGCCCTGCATTGTCTGATTTGACATCCAAGCGTCTGTTAAGTACCAACGCTAGTGTGACTGCTGCCGCGCTACCGCCAAAACAGCTGATTAAAAAAAATAATATAAAAAAAAGAAATAAACGTTATGATTAATATTCACTTTTTAATTTTATGTATTAAAACAGCATGTTATCAAATGTCAAGTCAATTTGTTTTTGAGGACTGGTTTTAACCGCTAAAAAAGAAAATTTTACTGCCGTCCTTATTTTTTGTAATTTTTTTTTTGAATCATCAAAAGAGAATGTATCAAATTTTTGCCTTGCTCTGTCTCATGTGACATCACCACACGCCTGTGTTCAGCTCTCATGCCCTGTGCTCCTTTCCCAACGCACACCAATTTAATTTTTATGGTAAACATCAAATATTAAATTAATTGGGTAATTTTTAGTCACATGTCTTTGATGTGCAAGTACTTAAAATGAAAACTGTCGACATATGTCAGAAATCGAATTTGAGGACTGGTAAACACTCTGTTAGTAGCGTTAGGCGTATCTTTTCTATTGTAATATAAATAGTAACACTCGTGGCTTTGACAGTTTTTTTAAATTTAGGCATAGCTGCACAATTCTCGTATTATGCTTTGGCAACTAAGCAAATTAAAAAAAAAAACTATTTCACTAGCCAAACTCCACTAACAGTGATGACATGTATTTTTTAAATTATTAATTAATTAACTCTCAAAGGACAAAACATTGACTTTTCGACCAAGTCTGGTCGACACTTAAATTTTAAAATTTTTTTTCAACTTTTCACATTTAAATGTTATTTTTAAAATTTGTCCCTAAATAATTGAATAAAATTAGGAAAAAATACGATTTCAGACATGAATTCTTAATTTAAATTTTAAAAAAAATTTAGCCCGACACTCGTGTTTTTGTTTTACCGGAACGCTATCCTCGCTCGCCATTTTGATATTCTTGTAATTTTACCGAGACGAGTCGGCCGCATTTTTTTTTCAATTATGGCGAAGTGTTCATCATTTAGCGAAGAAATCGCTTTTATTCCTAGCCTTAAAGTTACTTCTATTGAATGGAATAAACAACAAAATATTAATACGGAGATTTTAATTATTTTCATCGATGGACAAGCTCACTATCGAAGGTAGGTGTTTTTCCTTTGTTCCAAAGCTCTCCCACGTTGTCAATTTTTTACCAAAAAAAATTAGTTTACTAAATCTATTGATTTATTAAGTAGAAATGATACATCTATAAATGAAGGAAATTCATTTTAGCATATATATTTGTCTTTCTTTTTATTATATATGAAGTAAGTATTTTATTATTAATTTTTCCCCAAGTCCATAATAAATTACATTTGACTTTGTTTACCCTGGTTACACTGTAAGGTGGTATCAGTATTTTACAAATTTCTTCACATTCTGCTGTATAATAAGCTTATATCCATTATACAAATTCTTCATAAATGAATAGTTTACTATAGTTAATTATGTTACATTTGATAATTGCTTTTTACAAGCCTATTTCTAATTTTTATCCTAATATTTTTATTTCACAGATACAGCCATAGTTCTGGAGGTTGGGACCTTAGACCAGCCTAAGCCTTTTCCTTATTACAGGCCTAAACAACCACCCATTGTCCATGTACCTGAGTTGACTTATGGTGTCCCTTTTGCTGAATCAACTATCAGAGATTAGGGGAAGAAATTTAGACTTCTCTTCCATGTTATAAGTTGCTATTCGCAGACTGACCGCTGGAGACGCTTCGAAGCTATGCCTATATAATTGTTGCTACCATGCACCTGCCTAATCAACAATGTTCAGAAACTCAATTTCATCTTATCATGGATATACTAAGGCACATGTGACTTGTGCAATGTGATAATGTAATGAACTATTACTTTTCAAAGGATTATGTGCAAGACAGTTCAATTTTTAGGATTTAAATGTTATATTTCTGAGTCTGAGAAGTTCAAAAAGGAATATTGAGGTAAATAAGTAAATAAAGAAATCAGGGAAGTGATATATATGTTCCAATGTTTCTAGAAGGGAGTGAATGAAACTATATCTTTCTAGACCCAACATTTTAACAGAGGAAAGAACAGTACCGGTAAAAAGGATTTGATTAGACAAATATGTTCAGCTAACCACTCGTAACTGTGTATACACTCATAACCGACTAACATTTTACAAAGTAAGAATGAAAAAAATTACTATTACTGTTATTAACTTATTTAAAGAATATGAACAAAAAAAGAACTGTTCACTAAAGTGTGGTTTTAAATTAAATTATATTATTTGTTTTTGTTATGTGCAGAGAAATTGTCTCATTTTATGGTATAATAAATAGTTTTCCACATTTTTATCAANTTTTTTTTCCCTTCATACAGTTTGTGACATGTTGTAATTTTCTGTACAAATTTTAAATGAAAAAAAATTCATTAAAAAATTGCATTTAAAGCTACATTACCACAATAGACTTAAATTTACTATCAATAGATAGATTATTCAATTGTGAACACAAATATGCATAATATTACACTATTCCTGGTTTTATTCATTTTAAAAAAAATTAATTCCTGTAACTACCTAAATCAGGTGGAAAAAAGGGGGAAAACCCAAGAATATTTGAGAGTTAATGGAATATTAAGAAAACGCTTTGATGTCACAGTCGCTAGTTTATGGGCTCTGGTATTCTGTAATGCATTAAAAAATTAACACCATGTAAAAGCCATTATCGACTAATTGAAGTTGTGGTTAACTGGTCCTCATCTGAGGAATGGTTAACCATTAACAACCTTACTTGTGTCTAAGTGTTGATGGTTGTGCATTGAAATGTGCTTATCCTTGATAAAGGAGAGATCAGTTAAAATAATTGTATTTTATTAATTGGAATTTATTATGGCAAGCAAAGGTCTGTACTTCTATTTTTAGTGTGTTAACTCTTAATGTACCAAAGCGCGGTAATCCGCGGTTTACCAGTTAGTACCAAAGAGCGGTAATGCGCGACTCGATAGAACTCTCTTTAGAAACGAAATTACAGAAAATAAAAACTATTCAGTGCGGGATGAATGATGTTTACGATTTCCGGCAATGGCGACTGTTTACCTCGCTAGGGTTATCGCTTGATTCGCGATGTTTTTTGGAAGATTTTACTTTTTTTTTTCAAAGATGCGATTTTGCTATACTTTATTACTAAAATAATAGTACTAAACTACAGGTAAAAATAGTTTTTAACTCAAAACGGTCTTTCGGATACATAAAATAACCATTCTTATTCTAAAAGATGACGTCAGTATGACTATAATAATAAAAATGGATTTAACGCAATTTTTAAAATTTTATAACCGGTTGATCGCAATTTGGGAAATTCTTATTGTACTGAGGCGGAAGTTTTCCAAAAACCTTATGGCACATTAAGAGTTAAAGATGTTATTTATGGTAACCAGAACTAACAGGTTATAAAAGGTTTGAGGGATGTCTATAAATTAAATGTTTACAAAATAAATTATCAAAGAACATCTTTTAAAAAACAATGAATGCAAAACTTAAGTTTTTGTTTGAGTGTTGAAAAACTCATAAGTTAATTTTCTACGCATGAATTCTCTGTGATTTTCGATTCTGATCTAAAGCTTGAAATTGACAATTTTTCAAAAGAGTATTTTGTAAGAAGATAGTGAATACTGTACAATATTCAAGTTGATGTATTAAAAATGTAATGGTTCTAAAAAATAAATTGCAGCTTTAAGAAAAAATTTGAACTAGGATTTGAAACAAAATCTTTAAATTTCATACAACCTCCTAAAACACTAGGATGGTTTTAAAACTTTATGAACTTAAAACCAAAGAGAGCTTATAAACTCCTTTAAATATAAAATTCCAAATTGTTCTTTAACAGGTTTTACTCAATAAATGTAAAAAAAACAAAAACATCATCATTATTTTCCTCTTTGTTTTCATCTTAGCCATCAGTCTGATATCAGTTTTAGTGAGACTAGCTTATGGTGTTTATGTGTCTTGAATTTTTTAGATTAGTTGCAATGACTCTGACAATTGTTGTATTTTCATCGTTTAGAATGCTTTTCATATCTCTCATGATTTTTAAAATTATATTTAATTCATTTTTTTTAATGTGTGGCATATATTATTTTATTATCATAATTTAAACATAAAACAAATTTTTCTTTAGTGATATTTACAATGTCCTTTGGTTGTAACTAACCTAATCATTTACCTTACAACATAGAAGTGTTGAAACCACAAATGTTAGATCTCATAGCATTAAAAAAAATCACTTTTGTGCAATGATATCTGCCTTAAAAATTGTCTCTGCTTTGACTGTTGTAAACTGCATTTGTTGCTGTCATTTGCTGTACAATGTCACTTAACAATTGTGCACTAAAAACATAATAATGAAATTTATTGCGATTAAAGTAACTCCCATAATATAAATATTAGTAAATAATATTCACATTTAGAATTTATAATGATAAATTATAGTTAGCTCAGCAATATGTAAAAATATTCAATATTTGAAAAATAGATATATGCAGTTTTTATGATGCAAACTAAAGATTTCTTCTGTAACATAGCATTTAACTAGAAAAATCTCTTTTTTTAGACCATGCATCCACATCAGAAGCCATGAGCTGGCTGGAAAGTCAGGGGATAACGATGATCTCTAGTGATGGAAGTCTTATAACTTCTGCTGTGGAGAGTGGGCAGACCATTACTTTAACAGGTACATGTTAATAAGAATCTACCATAAAAAGTTATCGGTAGGGGCTGGGTTGTAAGTGTTTACTTTAAAATTTGTACTTAGTTGATTTTTTTTAACCCAGATTCTTTGTGAAATAATGATCTGTAAATTTAGAAAAGCTATTCCCAAAAACAATTTGCTTGAATTTATTTTGTTACTGATTTGTTTTATAGTGTAATTAAGTAGATTTTAATTTTAAGGAAATGGTGCTGTGTCCTTGATTATATTTTTGATCTGAAAGGAGATTTATTATTGGCAATGATAATATTAGATCGATTAGCAGATGAGCTGTTTAATTATGCATATTTGTAAACAAATGTGAAAATGAAAGCAAACCTTTCCAATTCTTGTTTTGCGTTAAAAACACATTCAAATAATTTCTGAAATTATTCTACATTATATTAAAACCAATGTTAGTTCAATAGCTAAGAAAAGAAATGTAACAATCCAGGTTTAATAAAATTTGATGCTCCCATCATTGATTTGATAAAAAAATCTTTTTAAAATCAATTATGAGAGTGTTGATCCTGATGAAAAGATTTTTGTTTGGACGACACTCAATATTTTGAATAAAATCAAATCTCCTGGTTCACTGCCTAAGTTATGTAATCATAAATATACATAACAATTCAATTTAGATATTCTTTTTGTATATTTTAAAGATACTACTTTTTAAAATAATGTTATTCGCTTATTAGATAGTGCACATGTTTTATGATCCAAAATACTAAAGCTTTTTATTTTAATTGATTGAACAGAAGCTGGAAAGATTGCCCTCAATCAATTCATTCAGCAAGAAGCAGGAATAGATGGGACAACAGAGGATGATGGGGAAGAGATTGAAGGAGTGACGGAAGAGGAAGGGATGGGAGAGGAAATAACTGAAGAGTCAATTGTGGAACATGGTGGAGTCCAAGTGGAAGGGGAAGAAGAAGATGGGGAGGTAAGGGGAGAAGAGGGAAAATAATAAATATAAACAAATTTATTAATTTGTGTGGATGATATAGAAAATGAAGGAAAATCTAAATCATACTTTCTATAAGTTTCTATACCACCAAATTAATATAGTATTAAAGTTAAAATTACGTACTGATGTAATAAAAGCTTATGCTCTCCATGTATTTGAGCTTTTGTCAATTACTACTACCTGGAAATATGATTACAATGTTAATTACATTTCAATCAGTGTAGTTTAAGGACATGGTATTTTCATGATTGAAAACATATATTGTTTTAACTCTTAACTCTTAAAGTCGCAAAGCGTCGTAATGCGTCTCTTCCCGCTATCCCTAAAGCGTCGTAATGCGTCCCTAGATACAAATCTCGTTAGAAATGCGATCTCGGAAAGTAAAAACTCTTCAATGCTTGAAAAACGATGTATTCGGCTTCCGGCAATGGTGGCCGTTGCCGGCACTAGTGTTATCGCTCGATTCGCGATGTTTTTTGGTAGTTTTAACGTTTTTTTTCTCGATACGTTTTCGTTATACTTTATTACTAAAATAATAGTACTAAACTACAGGTAAATATTGTTTCAAACTCAGTACGGTCTTTTGGATGCGTAAAATAACCATTCTTAGCCTTAAAAATGAAGTCAGTATGACAATAATATTATAAATGGATTTTACGCAAATTTTTTAATTTCATAACCGGTTGATCATAATACGGGAAATCCTTACGGGACTGAATCGGAAGTTTATTGAAAACCTTCTGGGGCTTGAAGAGTTAAAGTCGCAGAAGAGTTTTCCATAAACTTCCGCCTCAGTCCCGTTCTGAGTTTAAAACAATATTTACCTGTAGTTTATTACTATTATTTTAGTAATAAAGTATAGCAAAAACGTATGTTCGAAAGAAAAAATCATGTTAAGCCTGGTCCCTATTGGAATTCAGGACGTGTTAGCGCATTTTCGTATTATGTATCAGTACTTATGTTAGATATCAGCATTATGTAGTTATCAGTAATTGTGTTTAGATTTTAGACATATTTTTATGAATTTTCTTGTGTAATGAATATACCTGACATTTTTTTAAATTTAAAAGTCATTTCTTTACATTTTAAAAAATTTTATTTTCTCTTTAATCTAACTACAAGTCACCACAAATGATGACGTAAAACTCTCTAAACTTTTACACATATTCTAATGACGTCAACTAAAAAAAAAATAATAATTCTTTTGCACGCTTTCGCACCACTCTTCAATGCTTGAAGAACTATGTATTCGACTTCCGGCAATGGCGGCCGTTCCCTGCGCTAGTGTTACCTCTCGATTCGAAATATTTTTTGGTAGTTTTAACGGGTTTTTTTAACGGATCGAGTAACTGAGTGTTGATGCACAAATGGCAGGTCAGGACATACAAAAAACATATATACCTCATGGGTCTAGGACTTATGGATGCTGAGATCAAAGGTGATGACGGACGGACAAAACGGTTGCAATAGCGCATTCGACTTCTCGAAAATGGGCTTAAAAGACGTTTAAACTACCAAAAACATTGCAAATCGAGCAATAACACTAGCGCGGGCAACTGCCGCTATTACCGGAAGTCAAATACATCATTTTTCAAGCATTGAACAGTTTTTACTTTACAAGATCTCATTACAAGAGTGGTATCTAGGGATGCATTACGCCGCTTTTAGGATAGCGGGCGGAGACACATTATAATGCTTTGCGACTTTAGGAGTTAATTAACATGTTGCTAATACCTTAAATTTCAAAACAAAATTATTGTTAAAATGCCTAAGTGCTTATTAAATGTCCTGTATTTGTTACTCTCCTATAGAGATTTGACAATTTTAAATGAACATTTGTAGAGGCTAATGTCATCAGTTAGTTCACAAGTCCAACAGTTTGTCCTTAAGTTTACAATAGGTCAAATCTTCAATTCATTCAATTTTTTTCTGCCATCTTCTTCCTTTTTTTAATCCCCTCAGAATGTCATCACAATTGTTACAAGAGCTGATGATGACTCAGATGATGAAGGAGATCATGAAGGACAGATCATAATGGAGGAGGCGGTTATACACGATGGTCAGGAGGGAGGTATGGCTGAAACAAGTCATAATTATGTCAACCTAAACAAATACTTATCATTGCTAAGAAACTTATCTGATTATGTGAAAGCCATGTCTATATTTAGACTTAGATATAAATCAACATAGTAACATTGAATATTTATCCTGATCAGCCAACTTCCGTCATTAAAAGAAATGAAAATTTGCTGACACACATCATATCCTTAACATGTTCTTATTATCAATTTTAAAAAAATTCTATTTCACCAATCAAGAGACAAAGAGTTTTTAAAAAGATAGAGAAAATGTTTGATGGCTGTAGTTGATTCAGTAAATGAGTAAAAGAAATTCCCTTTCAGTGATCACCCATGTCACAGATGAAGATGGGAATGCCCTTGTTATTGAGGAGACAAGCACTTCACTAGTAGGATCCAATGAAATAGGAGAAGAAGAAACTCATATAGAGCAGGTAGCTAACAAATTAGAAGGGTTTTTTTTTTTTCAGCCTTGAGCAGATATATTTTTGAAAATGTTATCTTTAGTTGTTGACTGTCAGATTCAATGCATTAAAATTTTCCTAATATTTAAACTCCATTGTTATTTCGATCTATTCTTGTTTCTAGCATACTGAAGAGCATGTCGAGCAGGATGAAGGGGAAGGAATCACATTAGAGGAAGAAGAAGAAGAAGTTCAACTAGAGGAAGAAGAGGCTGAGTAAATAGAAAGTTGTAATATTTAAATAATTGGTAATGAAGTTGAGCAAATGATTTGATGGATTGAATGTCTGCATTTTAAGTTCCCAAACACTCGTTTATATGTACTATGTACAGTTATATTAGTTTGATTTGTTTTAGCATTTTCTGCTGATTTCCATGTAAATAATGTTGAAAATATATGTCATATTACTGATGTTATATTATTGTTTTTTTAAAAAATTATTTCTTCATTCAAGAGGAAATAATTAAAATATTACCTTTCTAAATCATAGCTTTTCAACAACAAAGTCAAGTGCTGAAGATATGTTTGATGAGATCTTGGTAATGAAAATATTATAAATAGTCTCAATTCACTTTTTAAGTTTTATGTGGTGAATTGCAATATGTTTTTCTCGTAAGTTCCTGTTATCTGTAGGGTAAAAAAAAAAGAATGTCATTAAATCATTTTTTCTATATTTGAATTGCTTCAACATTTACCTGACACCAAAGAAACTCAAAATTCTAACAACAAAAAAGTGTAAATAGGACAAATATTAAGAAATGTTAACCAACTCATAATATAATAACTGAATTTTTTTTATCACCAATGTTGTTAATTTTATATATCAACATCTTTTAAGATGAATAGTTTGAGGTTGAAATCTAGAGTTAATTATGTTGGACTTATTTGTTTCAATTATTTATAATGATATAGTTTAGGCATCCAAAACGGTTTTCAACAACAGATTTTTAAAAACATATTTCGGTGGCAAATATTTTCATTGACCAGCCAGAAATATTTTCAAATTGAAGTCAATAACTTTTAAAATATCCTTAACTATGTTGTTTGGAAAGAAACTTTCTGATTTCACACATAATGAATCCATAATCATGTTTGATTTATATTTTGGATGAGAAGTAATAAACGTGATTTGATTGTAGAGTCCAAAAGTTGTGATAGGGCCAAAAAAACAACCATTCAATAATTAACTCAGGGATTGCAAAACATATTAGCAGCATTCGGGGTCTCTAAAAGTTAAGCCTTTTATTGGTAGTAAATAAATTGGAAAACTGAAATATAAAATTGGACCAGAAAGATCCCTGTAATGTGTAATAATAGATTTGGTTTTTAATTTTTAAGTTGTTGTTATGTTCAAATGTAAAGTAGAAAGACTGATTTTCATGATTGCAAGCCCTTGAGTTGTCCCATTATTAAGTTCTAAAAACATGATTTTTAGAAATGAGTATGCTAGCAAGTTGTGTAAAGTGTGCTTGAATTTAAGTTTTTAAAAGAAAAGAACATTGTCCCAATTGTTTTTCAAAGCTTATGCAAGTTACCAAATGAAAACTTGTAGATAATTCAGTTTAATTCAATTTCTGATGTAACACTTTTCCAAGTACCAAATTTGAGTTTTTTAAATTTTGGCATTTTGTAAATATAAAATACAATAAATTGCTAATGGCATTAACAATTTAAAGTAATTTGTTTTAATTCTGTCATAAGTTGGTGTCGTGTCTGAGGTGGTGGTGTGTTCAGTTATATTAATAGCAGTATTTCTTGAAATATTACAATTTCTGATTTATTTTCTTTCTCATGTTCATAGACTTAAAAGAGAAGTGCCTGTCAATGATAAAACATATTAAAAGCAAATAGCACTGCATTTCGCCTCCCTAAAATAACACATTTCTAAGACAGATTTGTGACAAAGATGAGTTATAGCCATTGGGTTATAGTCCATGGTAAAAAATATGAAAGCTGTATCTTGAGACAATTTTGTGGAAATACAGAATAACAAGATTCTAAACCTCTTTAGTATAGGTCTGCTAAAATCAAATTTTCAAACATGAATATCATGGTGGGACCAAAATTTCACATAGAACCTTGCTATTCTAAAGTGACAATTTATTCTTGAAGTGAAATAACTGGAAATTCCATGGATTGTTTATTATCATCACATTTTTTCTAGTTAAAAAGATGAAAAAAAAACAACAATATAGTTTAGTTAGTAATAAATAGAAGTTAGACATTATGTGCAGCAGTTTTCTTGATCTCAAAGTGGAATTGTCTCTTAAATTTTTTAGTTTTCATTCATGAAGAACATTCATACAATCACATTGTATTTGGAATAAATAGAAAGCTGGACTTCTCAAAATCTAGTTAAAGCTTACATGACACTTACCAAACACTTTGCTCTTAACTCTAAATCTAGCTCAAAGTTGATGTATTATGACATACTGACATACAATTACCTTTCTGATCACATCACTTCTTGAGCATTATCATTGGGATTCTTATAGTTATAGTTACATCTCTTGAAAATTAGTGATGTAATTCATCTTCACAGAGCAGTATGTAATTGTAATTTGTGGCCTAGGTAAAAAAAACATATTCTATCCCCAAACAGCCTTTCTCCTCAATGTTGTTCAATTTTGGTCCAATACTACAATTTTATTTAAAGACTTAAATGAATACACATTTGAAGATGCTATGTTTAAATTAGATTTTATTACAACATTGAGGTGTTGTAACCTATCATATATATCACAGCCGCACTCCATCTAAACATAAAAAAATACCTCCTATTTGATCTTGTTTCATATTAAATCACAGAATTTACATCGTTTTTCTTCATGTAATTTTTCATGTTTTCATAAAATCAATTGTTCATGGATAGAAAGTCCTGAATGTTTGGACTGCTTTAAAAAGTCTTAACATTTGTTTTAATCTTCTAATTGTGACTAATTTCTGGTGTATGTATGAGAATTATATAGTAATAAGTTGAATTGACCACATAATTTATTACTTTATTTTTACCTTGTTATTCAAAAGTTGAAGGAAAAAGTATTATGATTTTTCTCCTCTCAAATACTAAAATAATGATGTTTACTTTTTCTGTCTTTTTACGTCATTTCTTTTTTTTTTTCAAAATTAAATTGAAGAAAATCTTTTATGATTCCAAATTTTTGTTTAGAAGTCTCTTTACTAAACATTTATAAACATACACACTGCCATCCTATCAAATGCACATTTTGAATTCCATGTTATACTAACCCAGGGGTCTGTGGGACAAAGAGCGGTGGGCCGCCAAAGAAATTTGCAGTGGTGTATTTTTCTTGTGATTGTGCAACTTTCCAAAGACACATATCTGGATATTTTGAAATAAAAAAGAAAACAAACCATAAATATGAAGGACGGACAAAGAAAACTTGGACCAATCACTAAGAAGGCATTAAGAGCATCATATTTAGTGGCTAACCGTCATGTTAAGGTTTAAAAACAAACATTCACTATCTGTGAAGAACTGATCTTGTCCTAAAGACATTTACCGCATTGAGGACATATCTGAAGACATTGTAGGCACTCTACAGATATCACTAAAATGCAATGGCTTACTTATTTGCAGCCTCTAGCCGGAGGATATTTATGAGGATTTTGCTTTGTACACTATCTTTGCTAACCAACATCATAGAAGTAGAACTTCTAGTCACTGGGTGGCCTTCTATTTTGTTTAAGTTATTTACCACATCAAGGCACACGTCTTTAACTCGCGCCTATTTGAGGAGATGGAATCAGACCACACGTCTTCTATTGTACACAAGGATAAGATGGTCATCCACGGGACAATCCCTTAACAGAGTATTTGAATGTCAAAAGAATCAGTAAAGAAGTCACTGCTGGAAGCAGATTTCAGCGACTAGGTAGGGTTAACAATGCTGGCTTATCTGTGTAGCATTCAGCCTGCTCAATGAACTCAATCAGTCCCTTCAAGGGAAAATGACAAATGTTTTCACGTTGTCAGACAAAATAAATCCTTTAAGCCAAACTGGCGTTGTGGGGCGGGGCGCTAACGGTGGCATTTTGAAGATGCTTCAAACAACAGTGTTATTAGTCGAGAGTGGTCCTGATAATTTATTCTCCCAATTTGTGCACTTGGTTTTGCTGTAAAGAGTTCGGCTGCTACTTCCAAACTAAAAAGAAATGTAAGGAATTGTTCCACGACCCATTAATCAACAAACCAGGTGAATCTAGTATGTCTGTGCAATGAGGGGATCAACTTCTTGAGATTGCAAAAGACGACGGGCTTAAAACTACATTCAAGACAAATCTACCGCCACTTTTGATGTAAGTCATAGCTAAAAAATCTTGTCGTATTACCCCATAGATCCCCTTATATTATATGGAGCCGTATAGGTGTAGAGGAACAAGCTCAGGGTTCTCATTGGTTTAGAGACGTAGAGAGTTAAAAATTAATGTCTACTTTATATTCATTTTGTTTTTGTGTGTGTGTGTTTAGTTGTTGTTTTTTTTCATTTAATTTTGAAGACATTTTGAATATAATACAATAAAATCAAAACTTTATTACATTAAAAAATGCTGTCTATAAATAATCAACGTCCATCTTTCCCCCACAACCCCTTAGCGGACAGCTAGAAGATTATTTCACGTTGTTCGGTCCGGGATGATAAGAACGTTTTGGGACCACTTTCTGTACCCAACTGTCAGTGTCAGTGTTAAATAGACAATGCTGCTGTGATGCCTGGGTCGTCAACTGTGACAACCAACGCTTAAACTCAGCAGGCAGAAACACACTGGAGTACACGATCAGAAGCCGTAAGTTATCGTTCTCAATAAAGAAAGCTAGAGAAACTCAACCATAAGACCCGTCCAGAAGTGAAGCAGAGAAATTACGGCATTACATTTTAACCTCATTTCTATGTTACAGATCTGGAATTGTTTTTAATTATTTTTTTTTATTGTCGAGGGTGGATATTGATTATAGACAGAAAAATATTACAAGATCCTACAATAAATTACTGTAACTATAAATCTTGGAATCAGGAATTTGTCATGATGCAGGTCATTTAGCAAAATAAGAAATACTAGCGTTATAATATTTTTTTTAAAAAGAGCTTATTTGATTGTCTTCGACTGAAGATTTCCACGACTCAGTGGCATCGCTAGGGGGGTGCGGTGGGTGCGGGCCGCCTCGGGTGACACCATCAGGGGGTTGACACCAGACCGTAAAATTCTATATATTCCCGTTATTCGGCACTGGAAAACTCGGAGTTCTATGGATTAAATCATGAGGGGTAACACCATGAGCTACCACCCCGGGTGACACCATGAACCATCGCCCCGGGTGACACCAACCTTAGTGACGCCTCTGCCACGACTTAAGACCTGAACAAAACATTTTGGATGTTTGCGGGATGTCAAAACTCATCTATTCAATTTCTGAAATTGACTCTGTTCATGGATTTTGATCTTGTGAACATTCTTAAGACTTAAGACACCGATATCACGACCACGAACCTTACTCTGATGGTTACAGCAAACTCCTTGTTTTTTGTTGGTTGGTTGGTTGGTTTGTTGTTGTTACTGTTTTTAATGGAGACTACATTGCACTGCAAAATTAAAAAAAAAAAAATAACATCAGTTTCAATTGCTAGCTGTGAGTGATCGAGAAGCAAAATCTACACGTTTTTGCCTCATTAGCGTACATTAGTGGCTTAGTGGGTCACATTCATCTCACCTATAAGAGAAACATGAGACGAAATCAAACGTTAAATTTGAATCCATCGTTGGCCAGTTTTCGTCATTAAAACCAAGATATAGAAATATTTTGAATGAAGCTGCGGAAATTTACGATTAAGTAATCAATTAATCGTTAAAATTTTAATCTAGTAAAATTAATTTGATCAATTAAAATTCTTTTAAAATTTAATATAATATTTCTTTTTTTTCAATTTATTAATAATTTAAGTTTTTTGTTACTTACATTTTACTTTCCTCGTATCATTATTATTTATTTAGATGTGCATACGTAAACAAAATGGTTTTTCTTACTTATTTCTTACATCGCAAGATGAACTTGCTGTGTTATGTATCTAGAGTGCAGCATCACGCTAAATACAGTACATACTAAAATCACAATAAATTTATTTGAAACATGCTCTATTGCAAATAGAAAATACCACTTTTAGGGGGGTGGTCTAAATTTTGTAACGTCCTATTGGTGGGGGGGNGGTTAAGTATTTGTGACTAAGGTTGACGAGGGGGGGGGTAAAAACCGGCGAAATTCGCGCGACTTCATTTAAACTTTAAATTTAAAGCATATTTTTGCACTTTAAATATTTTCTTTAATCAATCACTTCGTCTATAAGCCACCTCAAATTCAATTTTAGATCCTAGCAGTTTTCAGAGGTAAAGTTTACCTAAAAAATCATCCATTGTGTACATTAGACCAATTTTTTCCCCTTAATTAGACATCACTCCAGATATTTCTCATAAGGATTATATTTGTCAAGTTATGTGATGTGTACAAATTAAACATCAGAAATTGATACCAAAATTGTATCTGCTTGAGACATATCTAAAAATAATTTTATGTAGGCTTATAGTTAAAGCCAATGTTATGAAATTAACATAATAGACAGCAGATGTCAAAGGTTTGCTACTAATGCTGTTTAGGCTGGAAAGCATACAAGCGCTCAAGAAAGACTCAAACAAATATATCTCAAGGGTAAAAATTCAGTAGACTTGATTTGTTTGCTCGACGCTTCAAATAAAACTAGTCTGTATTTTTGGTTCACTAAAATATTGTTGCTCATGTCCACCCAACGTTGGTACTTTTAACTAATATTACAGAATATATAGACACTAAAAGAAACGATATTCAGACAAAAACTTCTGTAATGAATATATCATGGATCATTATAAGGTTATTTATACAGCTGTAGACAAAAATATTATTTTAAAAACTGACTAAGAGAGGCGAAAATCTTAATGTGGAAACAGATCCAAGGACATATCTGATTTCATTGAAAACGTTTTTACTCCTCTAGGATCTTAGGAGTCAACCTTTTTTTAAAAAAAATAAAAAATAAATTAATTTTTACAAAAATATGGACTTAACGTAGAAGGCTAAAAATGCAGAAACTAATGGCGTCGATAAAATTAACTTGATTACTGTGACATCTGTGTTACAATTTATATGATGACATTGACATTTAATTGAATCTTCAAGACAAAAGCAAATTGTTGGTGATAAGAATATAGATCCAGACTATGGCGGATTAAGGGGGGGGGGGGCTGAACGGGCTAAAGCCACGGGCCCCCGACGGTTTAGGGGCCCCCAAACTTTTTATATTTTATAATAAAAGTGTACAAAAGTTTGCACGAACCCTTGAAAATATAATAAATTAATTAATACTATCTATACAACTTATCGCGTTCAGACATGATAGTATTGATAGTACCTAATAATCGAAAAACTTTAATTAATTCACTTCGCATGATATAAAATATAGTTTATATTTTTAAAATTTCCCATTTTTCGAGAAGTTCCGCTGACCGTGCGGGTATAGTACATGTTCGTGGGGCTACCGGTGTCGGGTTCCATTCCCAGCAAGGGCATATATTTTTTTTTCTTTTCACACTCCATTATAACTGCCGCGAACACATCAAACAGTTATTTCTTCGTGTTCGTTTTTTTTTCATGATTAAATTTAGTTACAGTCTTATATTAGCTGTTAACAATCATTTTATTTTAAGAATTCTGGCTGGATAGGGCCCTCGTTTGATTGCAGCCCAGGGCCCCGTGCATCCAGACTTTAGAAAAAAGAGTCATAAACAAGTTGACAGTAGAAATTCAGCAAACAAATATGAGTTTCTTACATCAACTAATATCTTGGAAATTAAAGAACATGATGAACTTCAGTAAAAAAAATTATTATTAAATCACTTAATTAAAATACCATAAACATTAATTAAGCTCAAGTTTTTAAGCGATTATCTATTTATTATTATTATTATGCTGGAAGTAACCCTAACTGGTATAATGAAATGGCTTAAAAAGTTCAATTCAAATAGCACCAGTATTCACAGCTGTGAAGGAAGCTACTATAAAATTAAGTCGATAAAAATTAATTACGATCATTTAGACTGTCTAATCTCTAGGCTGACTAATTTGGAAATAGAGCATGATAATAGAGATTGATAATAGAGCATGATTATAGAGAGTGATAATAGAGAGTGATAATAGAGCATGATAATAGAGAGTGATAATAGAGCATGATAATAGAGAGTGATAATAGTAATAGAGAGTGATAATAGAGCATGATAATTGAGAGTGATAATAGAGCATGATAATAGAGAGTGATAATAGAGCATGATAATAGAGCATGATAATAGAGAGTGATAATAGAGATTGATAGAGAGTGATAATAGAGATTGATAATAGAGAGTGATAATAGAGATTGATAGAGAGTGATAATAGAGATTGATAATAGAGAGTGATAATAGAGATTGATAATAGAGAGTGATAATAGAGATTGATAGAGAGTGATAATAGAGATTGATAATAGAGAGTGACAACACTGAGGCTGTCCACTCCATTTCATTAAATATTATTTCATGAGAAAATCATACAAATTTAATTCTATATCGAGTAAGGGAAGCCGTCCAATTTTATTTCTAACAATAACAAATATGTCTTATCTCTACTTCCCTTCTAAATTCACATTTCTCATATCAAGGTGAAGGGTTGTAAAGTTTGCTCGCTGTACCCTCTCCCCATAACGTTGCCGTAACTAATTGTTAGTGAAACCACAATCTTAACTTCTTGTAAGCAAATATTTAAAGTTTGCGGGTTCAAGTAATTGAAAAGTTTAGTGCCGAGATAAAAGATTAAAGTTTACAATACTGTTAGACAGTGCAACAGTAGGGAAGAATATCTGATGTTTCATTAATAATTTTTAAAATTGAAATCTACCTTGGGAGTCCTAGGCCAACATAACGGGGTGGTTTTATGTTGGGCTCAAAGGGGCACCGGTCGAAAGGTCTAGGAACCCTTGACTAATCAAATTAAATCTTAGCAGGGTATTGATTTAATTACAGTCAGCAACGACAATCTTATTTCGAGGTTTCAATCATTAAGAAGATGTAGTTTCGTCTGTTGACTTTCTTATCAGCCTTCATCTCATTCAGCTTTTAAATGTGGTATCCCCGGGCTTGGACTTTTCAGTGTGCTGGGGAGGAAAAAACTCCACCAAGCTCTGTCTCGTGACCACACGCGAAATTTTGGACGATTGGCTTGCCAGGTAATTTAGCGATTGAGCCAAGAACAAGCGCTGTATTATTACGGTGATTGCCTGATAGGCTGAATACTTGCTGTGACGTTGGTCACAGATGATCTCTGAGTGCGGACTAATGAATTAATAATTAGTTAATTGAGTTCTGCCATCAGCCACAGAAGATGGACTGAGACATGAAGAGTTGGGAAACTTCTCAAGCAACATTTGGATTTATATTTTGAAACCTTTTTTTTTTTTTAAAAATCAGAAACTTTGTTATCATTTTAAATATTGAGTCTTAATATTTGCATCTCTGATTGTTACAGCTGCATAGAGCTTCTAAAAAGTAATCAAAGGGAGATGATGATGAGTTTTGTTCTGTGAAAAAGCAAGAGTTAAGGGGGTTGGCATCACAACTGCACATTTATGAAAGCAAATTCGAGTCTTTTAGGTTTGTTTCTCTAAGGAATTCACTGTTAAGATTTATATTTAACGATAATTAAATTAATACTACATACAACTTTTTTAATATAAACATTAAATTACAAGATGTTGACATTTTTTTCTTCAGATTTTTTTTAAGCCCCCGATTTCAACATTAATTGAACGTGAATGAAATCATGTAGCCAGTGGGACGAAGTAGATTAACTTTGGTATTACCTGGATGATGCTTGTTAGCACAGACAACAAAAATTCTATTCAAAGAACACATTGTTACCATTAAACTATTGCTCTACATTATTACCGAGCCAATTTATTGTTAATACTCCACCTCGACCAGCCCAGCTTACGACAGTCTTTGGTTTTATAAGAGGAACACCATCAAGCAGCGATCCATGGGTAGCCAATGATGCAAGAAATCTCTTAAGGCCGGGCAGGGTCTTTAATGCAAATTGATACAAGGGAACCACCACTAGGGTTAAAGGTCATTTGGACCCCAAGGTCCCGTCCACCGTTATTTGCGAAAGTCTGCTGACCTAATTAGCCATCAATGATTTATATGCTGCTACCAAGCTCCAGTGAGAAGGAAAACACCATCTCTATTGACTCGAGTCCCTTCTCATCCTCTCTATTATTGCCTGGAGTATTTTATAGTCGTAGCATCTGTTGCTAATCCCCCCCCCCCATACACACATATGCCACTGTCAGCAGCTATAGTTTATTCTACTTTTTGGCCACTGGCTCGGGGCCTGTTCAATAATTCAGGCGTAGAGAACTCTGCTCGATCTTTTTATCCCAGGACTCTTCCATTTATTCAGTCCTTACCTTGAGCTAATTAATAATACACATACCCCCTCTCTCTCTCTCTGTCACGTATTTTTTACGGTTCCCTGTACGTTTAGAATAACTCAAGAGTTCGTACATACAACATCACCGAGAAGTTGTCACTGAGATTATTATCATTTTTTTGTTGACTTATCACTAAGGATTTATCAGGACTTATTAGTTGTTTAGGATAGCGGGTGATCCCCTGGCGTAACTGAAATACCTTGTGAAAAGGGACAAGGGCAAGGGACAGCGATGTCATAGTCTGTTCTTCCCTCATGGGCCATTACTCTTTTAGGTTATGAATGTTAATTTCTTGGACTTATTACTCTAAATACAATGGGGACAATTTATCCCGAGGAAATAAAACCGAGGACTTATTGCTGACCTTTTACACGAGGCATTAACATTGAGTATTTATACTAACTACTCTCTACTGATGACCTATCAGAGACGACAGTTTGCTTACGACACAGTGGCGTAGCCACTGGAAGGGCAGGGGGTGCAAATCAATAGTTCTCCCAGGCCCCAATTTGAGGGGGCACACCCAAAGGAGTGTCCGATTTTTATCCATTAAATATAATTCACATCTGCCATGTATGCAGAGCCTCCCAAAAAACCAAGCCCACCCACCCGGTCCCCAAATCTCTACAAATTCCTAGCTACGCCGTTGTCACGACTATCCTACTTATGACTTATCGCCAGGACGTTATAGTTGTTTAAAAGCACCACCATTCGCTATACTTCTTGAGAACTGGCTTTAAATTAATTGGGTTGTCATGAATTTGTGGATGTGTTTGTTCTTGATTACAAGCACAGTGATATACTTTAGAACTATGACTGTCAATATTGTTTTAAAAAAAGCTTCCGGTCGAATTAACACAACATTTTCACCGGCATACCCATTAGCCTTTTCCTTTGTATATTATGAAAATGCTAATTTAGATGTAATGACTCAGCCATGTTTAAAAACAGTTAGATAGGGGTGACAAAGTGATTTATTATTTTTAAAAAGTGGTAGGGGAGGGGGGAGCTTAACAAAGTCTTACAAAGATAAAGATAATCGTTTGATGACATGCTGTGTTATTTCTACCTCATAGCTGACAACTGTTGAAATTAAATAAACTTTCAGGGACCTGTATGTACTTTGTGGATTCATTCCAAGGATTATTTTGTGTTGTTCCAGGGAAGATCCTTTCTACAATTGAAATATAATTTTAAAGAAAAAATAAAAAAAATATTGCAGTTTTTTAAAAGTATGGTGGGAATTGAAGTAGAGATATGTGGGAATGAGGGGAATTAGATAAATACAGTAGTGTTTGTCAATCTGTCACAAAATATTGAGGTGCAGCGTATTTCAAAGCCAAAGCCAAGATCTTTTTTGGCCCTTCTAGTTATCGGCGTTGTGTTTCTATTTTACTTGAAAAATTTTAAGAACATTAACCTTTTTTTAAAAAACTGTTTTTGTATCATGTTCCAGGGAATTTTATTTAAAAACAAAATGCAGAGTATTTTGCGGTACTGTGTTTTTAATTTATTTCCGTTTGATAGCTATTTCGTTTTAACCGTTTTCATATTAAAGTATTTCATACGAAAATATTTAATTTGATAAATTATTCGCGAGCCGAAAAATGAATACAAAATAGCCGCAGTTCAACAACTGTTGATATAGACATCGCAGTAACGTTTTCGCGGGTACCCGAGCGCAAATTTACTACCCGCGTAATTTCTCGGCAACGGCTATCAGTTGAAAGGCCTAATTAGAACAGAAAAAAAACAACTTTAGGTGTGTTTTTTATGTGTTACACTTTCAAACCAAGTAAACTTGATTGTCTTATCAACATGCTAAAGCTCCCATTTTTAATGTCAAGAATTTAATTAAAGAATCTCATATCCTTAAGACACTGATTCCATGTGTATGACCATGTAATCATATGATCTTATTTCACATCGCATTCTCTTGATTTTAACCATACAAGTACGCTAGTATAAATTTAAAAAAATATTTAGATTTCCACTTTCCATGCTTTTTTTAAATCTTTAAGTTTTCTGCGGTCTTCAAAAGATGTAACTATATACATAATTACACGTAAAAAAAAACCTTTAAAATTACACCAAACAGAAAGAAAGATAATGACACACCTCAGTTGAAAAAGGTGATATAGGACAGACCTAGATAACTATAGGCCTGTTTCACTATTAGCAAAATGGTATAAATACAAGAGTATTTAATTATAGTAGCATGGTCAATCCCCTAGCCAAACATAATTTTCTTAGCTATCATTATCCCTGATTTAGACATAAAAAAACATATAATGTGTAACCAATTAATTGGTCTAATTTGAGACATGTCCAAAGAATTAGATAAAGTTTATCATTCCTAATTGTTTACTAAAATAGAACTTACAATCTTTGACAGCTTTGCTCCCTTATATTAAAAGATGATTCAAGATTTCTTAAAAGGCAGGGAGAAAGGTGTAATGGATGAATATCATAAACAATAACAGTAATTACAATAAATTTGGGAGTGCCACAAAAAACTATCCTTTTTCTCATTTACATAAATGATTTACCAACAAGCCAATAACACGGATAAAAAGTTATTTGCTGATGATTGTGTATCTTAGAAAAATTAAGTCAGAACAAGATACCAAAATATTACCAAGGCAAATATATATATAGATATAAATAACTAATAAAAATAGACATATGGGGAAACTGTTGATGGAAACTAGATCCTTAAATGAAAACCAGCTAATCCAAAATAAAGATACAAAGTAATCATGATTATGAATAATATTAAATGAAAATTATTCATTGAGTCCACATATAAATTTAATAATTAAATTATCCAACCAAAAAATTGTCTCTATGAAAAGAATCTTTTACAAATGTAAAAAAAAAACAAAAAAAAAACAAAAAAAAACAACAACACATAAACTAAAATGTTACTGAACATCGGTCAGAGTATATGCTAGTTTATAGATCTCTATTGAAACTTGTACGTATAGGTCTTATAAACTAAACTTGTATATCTAAAACTAAACTCCCAACTTGGGCTGGTAGATCAACTAACCAATGGCTGCCACTGATAACTTCCAGACAATCCATCAAGATAAACCACTGACCACCGACCCGTTCATCGTGACGACAGCTGAATGAAGAGGTTCCGTACAGCACGTCTGCCGTAATTGAGACGGTTGGCAACTAGGAATAGATGAAGAGCACCAAGAGGTTAATCCAAGAAACTTTCCTTCCAAATTCCTATTCGACCTTTGAACCCATGTGTAACCAATTAGTGTCTTGAGACCTTCCTCTGTGACCTGCAAAATTCCTTAATGACCTTACATTGATTGATTTAATGCGATGTTTTGAAAAATTCCCATGTGACTCTGGGGTTAGTTCTTAAGAATTGCGCTCGATGTGGCCTGCAGTGCGTTGCTGTAAGTAAAGATAATTATACATAACCCTCAGATAGACATGGATAAAACACTTTTCTCATTACTCATTGAAGAATAAACATATAAAAATTATTACCCTTACCGTCGTGAATTCGGGGGTGGAATGGGTTGGCTATTCAAACCAGAAAAACCAGAACTCTATCAAAATTTCAGAAAACAATTAATTGATAAAAATTCATTACTCGACATAAGTCATGGATAAGCGGAGGACGCAATAATTTTCTGTATAGAATGAGTATCTGTAACAGATAAGATAAATGGTAGTGACAGTGATGTCGGGTGCTGATAGTAATTTAGTAGGTACAGAAGAGAAGTAAAAGGGCGTAAATTGATATTTTCGACCATCATTGCCAGTATTTATGTTGCAGAATTCTCTTGAAGTGTTTCGAAAGCAACTCAAGTAGTTATTTTGATTGGCTAAATATTGCTGTAATATCGACTGTATATAGATGTTTACTGTTTACTCTGTCATAGCTGAATGTTCATCTTTTGTTTTCCTGGTTTTCTTACTTGGCTCTTTTTGCTGTATTTGCTGGACTTTCATTGTCTTCCATTGCGTCTCTTGTGGTCGTCTTTTGAAAATAACATTTTGGATGTACAAGAAAATTAAATGAATCTTAAACACGTCAACATTTGCTACAACCATTTGAAAGACTTTGAAAGTAAATTAAGTCTCATTTTCCTTATTTCTATAGAAATTAATGATTTTCATCAAAATTATGTTTTTTATAATATTGTAATTCCCGCTTAGTGTTGCTGAATGTGTATCTAATATTGAAAATTTCTATTTCAAGTGTAATAGCCTCGAATTTAATCTTATTATTATCGCTTGGTATTGTTAATTTTGACAAAGTGAACTCGAGAAATAGGGGGAAAATATTCATTCTCGTTTGGGTCGAGCTGGTTCAATATACCGCAAGCGACCTTCATCAAGTGGGCATCGGCATAGAGGTAGTCCTCCGCAGGTACTGCAACCTCTCCTTGTCAAACCCCGCCCAACTTTCTAGTACGTGGGCCACCGTCTCCTCGGGGTGGCCACACAAACGAAAGGCCAGTTCCCTTCTGTTGTCAAACTTATACAGGTAGCTTCGTATTGTACAATGATCAGTCCTCATCCCTGTTATGGGTGTCTGATTACTACGTTCAAGTTTCCACCAGGGGTCGCTCTCACTCGGTCGCGGCATTCTCTGGTATGTTAATATTACTGTTACCCCGAAAGGAGCGGATTCGAGCGAACTTTATATGCCCACAATGATTCTGCATTACCTCCAAGAGTTACCTTTTTACCCAAATGAGATAATTTACCAGTGTTCACCACTCTATCGCGGTTAAACCGCCCGATAGCGGAAGCAATGTATTTTTCATTTCACAAGAGATTGAAAAGAAAGCTATCTCGTGACCTTCGGAGTCAAAAGTAGTATTTGATATTTTATTATTGTGATTGCATTGATCAATCTTCAACTCGCAGGACTTACTGTATTTTGCGACGCACAAGATGACACCCTACTTTTCCTGTACAAATGTGGGGTTCGTACAGTACTGGCCATACTCCTCTTCCAGTGCATACCAAATAACTTTCAGAAAAAGCGAGATTTGATATCAGTGTAGTAATTTTTTATCAAATAACTTAAACGTGCATATACGTAGCAGGAAAACAGTCACCATAATTTCAAATCGCTTTGAGAAATCGTCCTGTATCTATATTCTAGGTATACCAACAATAAAATGCTCCTTGTAATATCAATAGTCACACTCGCGGGCTTAAAGGTAAATCACATAGAAGGGTTTATTGACATTACCGCTGCAATAATCGTTAGCTGTCTTGTTAGGCTTTGGCAACTAAGCAAATAACAAATTGCAATATTTTATAAAACTACCTGAACTCACACTAAATGTTATAGGACGTTAAGCCATGTAGAGGCTCATTTCACTATCACGTCGGTACAGGGAAAGTAACGTCAAATCTGGAAAAGAATGCAGCGGTACCTGGTGAAATGGACAATATCTTGCCGATCGTTTAATACGAAAAAGTTTGAGAAGCACTGACTTAAAATTTATTTAATGTCGTTTCACAAGCTTCACACGCGATACGGTATTATAATTCAGACCTGCATTAAATAAATACTTCAATGACAAAAAAGTGAATTGAAACAGAATTATTTTCAAAAAGAAAAAACGGTATTTGGGGTCGGAGGGTCAGAGCTTTGTCACGCAATTTGTCAGGGGGGTGGTCTAACTTTTTGTTACCAGGTGTGACGAGGTGGGGTAGGGGGTAAAATCGCTTGACGTCATTTATGGACGGCCCCAAAAGTAATAAATACAACTTCTTTAGGTAAATTTTATTTTGAAAAAAATTAAAATACCATTTTTTTTCTCTAAGTTCCAAAAAACTCTGTTATAGCTAAATCATCTGCTACCTTCAATTATTCGCTGCTCATTTTATTTCGTTTAGATTAACAATAAACCCTCAGTTGCGATAATGAATTTCAACTTAATCAAAAGTGGACTATCACGTTTTCCCTTTATTTGATGCTTGATCAGATTAATTAGTTTGAGGCCTGTGGACAACTTTATTGTTGATTAGTGACAATGAACAATAGTCACGTGAGTCAACGTTAGCATTAAACTTGGTAAGGGAGAGCAGATGGTGGATGAGACCTATTCTGTGACTGGTACAAAATCTCTCATGTAGTAATCAAAAGAGTTAAAACTGGATTTCCCGGCATGCCCTGAATATAATTATGTATCTTCATCGACCATAGATTATTGAAATTGTTAAAATGTATGGGTTACAGCCATTCAAGTTACACGGGCTACAGTATTGAGGATTTCAAGCGTTAATTAAGATGAGCTAATACTGGAACCAAAAGACCCGCATTGTTAGCAGTAAAAGGTACTAATTAAATAAAAAAAAGTAGGTATTCACTATTTAGAAGTAGTCATCGGTCGTTACGCTGATATTTTTCTGGCAGATGTATATCTAAGGCGAATCTCTGTTATTTAATCAAGATAACTGCAAATCAAAAACAAGTTTAGTTGAACACAATTATGAATCTTTGTACTTTGACTTTATGAAATATTGGGGCAGAGGGCCTCAATGACTCACACTTTTCTTCGGCCCTGGAACCATAAGCCTTCCTTGATTCACCCACCTCCCTATTAAATCATCGATTAAAAGAAATTATTGGAAATACCTCACATGAAGGTGAAGCATAACTTCAAGAAATTGTTATCTCTAGATTTCAATTTCAAGAGTAAAACACATAGTAAACTCAAAGTCCGCCTCAGAACACACGACGCCGATTCATAGCTGATCTGACTACGAGGCCCGCCTCAGAACTCACAAGGCACAATAGCTTACATGACTTACTGAATAAAATAGAAGAGCACTCCAAACGTTTCTGCCAAGGGCCGAATTAACTGACAAATAGCAGTTTGGGGACCGGATGAGAGGGCCTCGCGGGCCGCATCTGACCCGCGGGCCGTAGTTTACAGACCCCTGGATTATATCATTTGAGGTATTTAAGTTGTTACATCCCTGCAGCTGTAGAAATTCTATTTTATCGATTACATCGAAAATAACACAAATACATAATTTCTAGCAGATCTTATGTGGCTACAATAATGTCTAGATTAAAATAATAAAAACGAAATTAAGAATGTTACATTTATTTAAAGCGATATACTAAAAAAAGGTGCACTTTCAGAGAGAGAGAGATAGAGAGAGAGAGAGAGAGAGAGAAAGAGAGAGAGAGAAAGAGAGAGAGAGAGAGAGAAAGAAAGAGAGAGAGAGAGAGAGACTTACCAGAACCATACAATTCACACTTTTATTTATTTATATTTCTTAACACCAAAGTTCTTAATATTGTGGGGAATTTAGGGCGGGTAGGGCGCTGCGTATGTTTGGCCTTTGATGTGCCGCTGGACTAACGGGTGAGTCCAGGCGACCGGAGGTGCGAACTTGGGAATCAAAGGACGAGCGGGGCTTTGTGGACGGCAGCTGATCACGGGCAAATAGTCTAGCCCAGGTGTCAGGTATGGCAGACCGAGAAGATACTCGGCCGAAGGTAGATGAAAGGTACCGACAATTGAGACGGGTCAGAACAGAGGAAAGGGGGGATTACTGACCATGACGGGGTACACCCACCTACCCCCGTCTTACCTAAGGGGAGGTACAAATTGATTGACGGTTGACTTTCGGACAGCGAAGTCTGGGGGCGGAGCCTGGAATGGACTAAGGCTCGGACTGAGACTGACAGACGCACACGGACGGAGAGAGAGACACGCGGGGAGAAGAAAGAGTTATGAAGTATGAGGCAGAGGTAGAAAGACGCATGTGTTAGAGAGATGCACGAATAATGAATGTACTGAAGTTAAGAGATTAAAAGTAATGAAGTGTACATTATGCCTTGGTGTTTAGTGGTTTAAGCATAATTAACAAGGTGTGTGAAGAGCAGAATAACAGTGAGAGTAGATAAGGATAGATAACAAATAGAACAACCAAGGGGCCGTCCATAAATGACGTCACGCGATTTTGGCCGATATTTTACCCCCTCCCCCCCCTACGTCACGCGTCGTCACAAAATTGTCGACC
>MUZC01000372.1:281105-318023 GCA_002072015.1 Radix auricularia | reverse complement strand
GGGGGGGGGGGATAACGGAAAATAAAGTTAACAGACTTCTGCCGCGAGTGAACGAAACTGCGGTTACATCACAAAAGCTTTGATGTCAACATCAAACGACGCAGGGTTACAATTTCCTATGTTCTCTTGTGAATTATCAAACTTAAGAATAATAATTATATTTAATTTTCGTGTCTTGTTAACTTACGCCAACCGGCGTCTGATAGCCTATCGACCGGCACTTTGAGAAGCATTGAATTAAATAAAAAAAAGTCATTAAATAAATTTTAAATAACTAAATATTTCAGTGGAAGTTTTATTTAAAGTTACCCTTTCGATGTGACGTCACATTTCTTCAAACCCCCTCCCTCCCCCACGTCACGCATCGTCACAAAAGTGGGACCCCCCCCTAGGTGTGTGACGTCATTTATGGATGGCCCCCAACGGATCTTCACAATATTTCTTTAGGAAATAGTGAAAGATAAAGGCTATGACTACGAAAGTAAGGGAAGAAACCGTTAAGATACCACGAATACACTACTTTTTAATGGAAATAACTTGAACATGATTAGCAAAACCACGAACATAGAAGTTTCAAACCTTACTACAAATTCTGATCGGTTTGAATTGTTTTCTTTATGAAATTTTGTTTACTTTAGTTATTTCCGCCATCATATTCTTGTGTTCAATTATTCCAGGATTAGGAACACCCACCTTCATTGTCACCCCCCCCTCCCCCTCTCACACTCCCTCTTACCGAAGACGACGTCCCTGCATTATTGACGCGTTTACGTCATCTTCCCAAGAAATGGGATATAACTCCCTGAAAGAATCATAAAATATTAATTTCTAATCAGAGTAATTTCCCCTAGAATTGGGGAACCGCACGAGATGTTGAAGGTGCGAGAGTTAATGTGACGTGACCAACACTCAAAAGTTGTGGAGCTGAGGTGGCACAGGAAGTTCACTAGTTCAAAGGACAATCAAGTTGTGACATGTCAAACACGGGGATCATATGTAGGCCATCACAAGCTAAGTTATTACTCAGAAAATATAAAGAAACACTAGAGAAGGACGAAATATATGAATTTTTACAGAAAAAAAGACATAATCCTCTTTCAACAGTAGTTACTGAAGGTAGGAGGTTGAGAGGGGGGCATATTAAAGTAGAGCAGATTTTTTTTGAGGTGGCACTTTACTATCACTATTAAATGAATGGATGTGCCATTGGCTAGAGTAGAGATGGGTGGACGTGACACATCGGGCTAGTATTATAGAGATAGGTGAGTATGACATATCAGAGGTGGGGGCTGATATCAAAGGTGAGTATGACATATCAGAGGCGGGGCTGATATAAAAAAGAAAAGTTTAAATTTAATCATTTTAAATCGTTTATATTAACTCGTGGCGTCTGGTTGTTTGCAGTAAAAAAAAAACTTTGGATCGATTTCTAAAACACTTCCCCGTATATCAGCGAGCTGGAATTTTGCAGGAAGTCTCGTGCCGATGATAAAAATGATCTATCAAAATTTCAGATCAATCCAATGTGCTGTAATTAAATAAATGCATTTAAGATTATCTCTATTTCTCTTATGTAGCATGTTATTTTTGTGATAGAGTGTCGTGTTGTTTATTATTTTGAACGACCTTTTCAATACTTTTCAATTGCTCTGTTCGGTGCGCATTTTATTGTCGAGAAGGGGTGACCTCTACGTGGTTCGACAGACGAGTAGGGTCGTGGAGCAGATAAAGTCCTGAAACCGACAGACCCCTGGCTTGGACAGCCGAAGGCCGTTGTTAGGTATTAGGTGCTAGTCATATATGATTACATCGCTGTACGGATCATAGACAGAAAATTTAGATGCAATGCCGATGATGAAAACCAAAGTACCCGTTGAGGGTCGGGTTACTCCGAAGCGACCGTTTCGTCCCCCTCAATTAACTAGCAACGCTGTTGAGCGGTGCCGGTTTAGGGCCAGGAGCGCCAGTACGGAATAGCAAAAGGTACCGCTAGGAAACGCTTTTGGACGCCAGCTCTGAGGAAACCTTCCGGTGGGGGTTAAACCCTAGGCAGGTCAGTGATGATCCCACGCTTTGCGGCGATCCTAACCATAGAGACTCGTAAGCTTTGCCGTGGTGGCGCCAAAGTGATACTATGTTGATAGCGAGTCATAGTAGGAAATTCCACACCTCCCTCGGGAGGCACACTTAATGGGAGGCGTTTTCGACCTAGTGTCCTGGACGCCCAGGCGGCCGCTTGTAGCAGCGACCGCTCCGGTGGGGGGGGGGGGCTTCTCAGTCCTTACGTCTCTTAGGGGGCTAGAGGGCTGAGGGGATTTTCCGGGGAAACCTCATGAAGAGCGCAGTCTCGGGACTGCTGATTTTCTTCCACATATATTGATGAAACTTTTTAAAAATATATTCCCGATCGGTGCGCATTATATTAAACATGATTTACGAGACATAACTAAAATTTTTGACTGCCTTGCGGTGCGTATTATATTAGTAAGGTCTCGTATGTAAAGGATTCGTAGTCAAAAACGTTTTATTTATTTATTTTTTTTATTTTTTTTATTTATTTAAAAAAAATAATAAGTGGCGATTATCAGTAAATATACTAAAATTTAACCATGAACTTTAAAAATCCCATGACTAGTAGTTTTTTTTAAAATCAGCCTTTAGTTACAATGTCTTGTCTGTGTATTGTATGTGTATTGTATGTGTATTGTATGTGTATTGTATGTGTATTGTATGTGTATTGTATGTGTATTGTAGCGCTTGTGTACATAAATTCGGCAGTGTGCGAATTGTGTTTGTAGCCTATACAAACGTTGTTGTTCAGCATTTTCTTTCTATTTGTTGCCATCGACAGTTTATGGCTGTTAGCCGCCGATCATTGATCTTAATAATGAATACAAACGAGCTCTGTAGAACCACTAACACACACCAGCCTCCCCGTACACTAGACTGGATGGCCCTGTTTAGATCAGCTTTGGAGAGCGTCATACTCGAGAAGCTCTCACACCCCAATCCCTCACCAAAGCTCTCACACCCCAATCCCTCACCAAAGCTCTCACACCCCAATCCCTCACCAAAGCTCTCACATCCCAATCCATCACACAAGCTCTCACACCCCAATCCCTCACCAAAGCTCTCACACCCCAATCCCTTACCAAAGCTCTCACACCCCAATCCCTCACCAAAGCTCTCACACCCCAATTCCTCACCAAAGCTCTCACACCACAATCCCTCCCAAAGCTCTCACACCCCAAACCCTCACCAAAGCTCTCACACCCCAATCCCTCACCAAAGCTCTCACACCCCAATCCCTTACCAAAGCTCTCACACCCCAATCCCTAACCAAAGCTCTCACACCCCAATCCCTCACCAAAGCCCTGACACCCCAATCCCTCACCTAATGTTCTCACAATTTAAGTCATAGACATAGCACTACTTATTCTTGATGCTTTAGTCAATGAACCGGGCCGAGCCTTTTTGTCGCCTTCATTAAAAATAAAGTTTCTCACATTGATGATCATAAAATCATTTAATGCAGATCGAGTGTTTACTGGCGTAAACGTTGCCTTAGGGAAGAAATTGAGAACCCTTGTTCTATAACGCTGTAAGCTAGCGTATTAGATATGAATGAACTGATCTTTTCACAAATATCAGATACTATTTCTGATTATGTTCAACTCGGAAACCCCTGTACCGCGGACTTATCGTGAAGCAGAGATTTACTGTTGCCCCGCACACAGAGGTCAAGTTTTCCTCCCTTACCCTCCCATTCGCCTCCCTTACCCTCTGACATGACGTTGTCTGGAGCAAGGGAGCGATATCTTTAACTTTTTTCCGCGTCTTTTATTTTTGTAAAGATGATAACAACAAATAAACAAATGTTGTCTTCCTTTTACCTCAGAAAAAACTTTTACCTCCCTTTTTATACTACCAGTAATCGTGATAACTTGGCCGAAAATATCTCTAGCTTAAAAATATGGAACAAGAAAATTAACAAATAAATGGGTTTTTTTTCTCGTTTTTAAAAAAAAACAACAACACATTTTCTGTAAAATATATATGGTGACATGATTCTATTTTTAGAACTGATTGCTCTTTTAAAATGTAATCTTGGCGCAATAAGTACTTAGATTGTATAATAGCAGAACTGGCAATTTAGACTTGAGCTCATCCAAACATTCAGTACACACAAAAATGATTTATTTTGATAAAACTAACAGTATCTAAACATTTAGTGCACTCAAAAATGATCTATGTTGATAAAACTTACAGTATTTAAACATTTGGTACTCAAAAATTATCTATGTTGATAAAACTTACAGTATTTAAACATTTGGTACTCAAAAATGATCTATGTTGATAAAACTTACAGTATTTAAACATTTGGCACTCAAAAATGATTTATGTTGATAAAACTTACAGTATTTAAACATTTGGTACTCAAAAATGATTTATGTTGATAAAACTTACAGTATTTAAATATTTGGTACTCAAAAATGATTTATGTTGATAAATTTTACAGTATTTAAACATTTGGTACTCAAAAATGATTTATGTTGATAAAACTTACAGTATCTAAACATTTAGTACATTCACAGACAACTTATATCTCTAAAACTAATTGCTCAATAAGAAATTAAAACAATGGATTTAATTTATATTTTAAGTTCAAAATTACTCCATACAAATATAATTTTTTACAATAACGTAAAAATTGTAAATCCGTAAGAAAAAAAATTAACACATAAATATTAACATGCACTCATTAAGTATAGACCAGCAAAAAAATGACATATAAGATAAAACGTAAAGAAGAAAAGCGCAAAAGAAAACAGATAGACTTCCACAACAAGCAGAAAAATGCTCATAGCAGAACGATCTCACAGAAATGTAAGCTTTTATACAGTGACAAGTGGGCATTACAACAAGAAAGCAAACTTGACTCATATACAAACATGATCCTAAACCAGGATACTTGGACCCAAGTTCAAGGTAAGACAAACAAACAAACTTGACTCATTTACAAACATGATCCTAAATCAAGATACTTTGACCCAAGTTCAAGGTAAGACAAAAAACAAACTTTACTCATTTACAAACATGATCCTAAATCAAGATACTTGGACCCAAGTTCAAGGTAAGATAAACAAACAAACTTGACTCATTTACAAACATGATCCTAAATCAAGATACTTGGACCCAAGTTCAAGGTAAGACAAACAAACCAACTTGACTCATTTACAAACATGATCCTAAATCAAGATACTTGGACCCAAGTTCAAGGTAAGACAAACAAACAAACTTGACTCATTTACAAACATGATCCTAAACCAAGATACTTGGACCCAAGTTCAAGGTAAGACAAACAAACAAACTTGACTCATATACAAACATGATCTGAAACCAGGATAGTTGGACCCAAGTTCTAGGTAAGACAAACAAACTTGACTCATTTACAAACATGATCCTAGACCAGGTTACTTAAACCCACGTGTCAACAAACAAACTTGACTCATATACAAACATGATCCTAGACCAGGTTACTTAAACTCACGTGTCAACAAACAAACTTCACTCATAAACAAACCCGATCCTAAACCAGTCCACGGGAAATTTGGCCTCGTGCCGGGGGAGACAAGTTGGGGATCAACTCGAAATATCGGAAATGACAGACGCAGCGCTGTCTCTGACCCACAATGCCTCACAACGGATTTGTAAGATGAAATCCTATTGGATAAATTAGTCACCCTTATAACTCCACAGGCTTTGTATCGCGAAATGAAATAAAAGAAAAGGAAAGTTTTAGAACAAAATTACAATATTCCATGTAAAAAAAATAAAGTAATCAAAGACAAAATTTATAAAGAAGTTAACGATTTTTAGCTTTGCTTTAATAACCAGAGTTGTGTATTTAAGACCCTTGGTTGCTTAGCTCAATAGAAACATTCGCAGGAACGTTTAAAAAAAAAAAAAAAAAAAAAAAAATTGCTTGTAGAAACTTCTTTCATATGGCATCGATTTGATTGGTCAAAGATGTGTTGAGATGGTGGATGACAACACGTCCGTCCAACCAAACTTAATTAAGATAACAATTTATTAATATTTGGAGAATATTTGTTATTTAAAGTGAGAAATCTTGAATTGGTTCAGTAAAATTTGAAGAATTTCTTGCAGAATCGGCCAAAATTTCAAGTCTCTTCTGTTAATAGTATTTGATCAATTTTTTGAAGTAAAATGTTTGGATAAAGGAATCAGTTATTTGGGATCATTTCTTGGATGTTGTCCTTGTGTTAACTTTAGTTTTATAAGATCCTTTTATTTATGGCAATAAAAGTAGCATTGAATAAATTTGAACTGTTATCAAAACATTTTAAATGAGTGCTTCTTGGCTTTCATATATATATATTTATAAAATAATAAAGATTCGTTTAAAGTCAAGTGAAAAATTCCTTGAAATGAATAAGTTCAAAGATGAGCTTTGTATTGATGTCATCACATATTGCATTGAGTTAGTAATGAGCTACACACACATTTTTGTCAAGGTACAAGAACATACAATATTCTCTTTCTTTTGAAAATTATATTCATAATTGACAGAATAAACTCTCTGAAATAAACCTGCAAAAATGTTGATTTTTTCCCCTGTTATTCTGCACAAAATCTGCACTTGTTGTCCCTGTTCTCTGAGCCAAACGTCTGAGCCGCTTACCTTGGCTCAACTAATTGTGATGCACGTTCACACATTGTCTACTGCTCCTATTCAGCCGGCTATTTATCGCTTTACGTGCTCGTCTTGTTGGAACCAGATTTTTATAATTCATTTCCTGTTCAGGCTCTGGCAACTTTCCAAGGGGTTGTCAGTGTTCAAAAATATCCAATTGTCTCCCCTGAAAATTATGTTATTATTTAATATAACTCAACAGACTTGTGAAACACTAACAATATTTGATATTTATTATTTGAACCAATATTTACAATTAGATGGCAACTAGTTTGATCTAATACTTATCTATATCAAAACTACTGTAATCTAATACTTATATATATCTAAACTAGTGTGAAAAAATACTTTTCTATATTTAAACTAGTGTGATCTAATACTTATCTATATCTAAACTAGTGTGATTTAATACTTATCTATATCTAAACTAGTGTGATCTAATACTTATCTATATCTAAACTAGTGTGATCTAATACTTATCTATATATAAACTAGTGTGATCTAATACTTATCTATATCTAAACTAGTGTGAAAAAATACTTATCTATATCTAAACTAGTGTGATCTAATACTTATCTATATCTAAACTAGTGTGATCTAATACTTATCTATATTTAAACTAGTGTGATCTAATACTTATTTATATCTAAACTAGTGTGATTTAATACTTACCTATGTCTAAACTAGTGTGATCTAATACTTATCTATATTTAAACTAGTGTGATCTAATACTTATCTATATCTAAACTAGTGTGATCTAATACTTACCTATGTCTAAACGAGTGTGATCTAATACTTACCTATGTCTAAACGAGTGTGATCTAATACTTACCTATGTCTAAACTAGTGTGATCTAATACTTACCTATGTCTAAACGAGTGAGATTTAATACTTACCTATATCTAAACTAGTGTGATCTAATACTTACCTATGTCTAAACGAGTGTGATTTAATACTTACCTATATCTAAACTAGTGTGATCTAATACTTACCTATGTCTAAACTAGTGTGATCTAATACTTACCTATGTCTAAACGAGTGTGATTTAATACTTGCCTATATCTAAACTAGTGTGATCTAATACTTACCTATATCTAAACGAGTGGTATTTAATACGTAATGACCTCCTACCCAAAATGATCCACTATTTATCTAAGTCTAAACTTTGTGATCCACTATTTATCTAAGTCTAAACTTTGTGAGCCATTATTTATGCAGATCCGGAATTTGTGCTCCGTTATTTCCTTAGACCACTACCAGTGGCACAGAAATGACCTGAATTGTAATTGTATAAACATTTTTGTGCCATCTGGTCCTGCAATAAAAAATTCTGGGTTGAGATGGAACGTGCATTTTGTGTGGTTGTGTGGGTGAGTGAGGGCGTGTGGCGTGATGGACACCACTACCTCCTGACTAGAGGGGTCTCAATACACGCCTCTCATGAACGTTTGTCAATAAACTTCTGTCTATGGCTCCAGAGTACTTTTGTCAAAAAAGTCAATTCATTAACGTGAAATATTGCGTTTTTGAACACGTCAAAGTTCTTGAAAAGTAAAAAAATACGAAAAAACAAAATAATTTAAGACTTAATATAAAAAAATGTAACCAAATAAATATTTTTATGGACGAGGTGAGAGAGAGAGAGAGAGAGAGAGAGAGAGAGAGAGGAAGAGGGGATTCACTTATTGTTAATTATGTCTGCAAACATGAAAGAATTGGTACCAAACATGAAATAATTGGTGCCGAACATGAAATAATTGGTGCCGAACAAGAAATAATTGGTGCCGAACATGAAATAATTGGTGCCGAACATGAAATAGTTGGTGCCGAACATGAAATAATTGGTGCCGAACATGAAATAATTGGTGCCGAACATGAAATAATTGGGGCCGAACATGAAATAATTGGTGCCGAACATGAAATAATTGGTGCCGAACATTAAATAATTGGCGCCAAACATTAAATAATTAGCGCCAAACATGAAATATTTGCGCCAAACATGAAATAATTGGTGCCGAACATGAAATAATTGGTGCCGAACATGAAATAATTGGGGCCGAACATGAATTAATTGGCGCCAAACATTAAATAATTGGCGCCAAACATTAAATAATTGGCGCCAAACATGAAATGAAAAATCGATAAAAGACTGTGTGTCTGCAATGGTTGAAATTAAACTGTTAACTCAATTCAGAAAATCTCGTTCTGAGTACCGCCTACAAATGTTAATGCCAATGAGAAAGTTGTTTAGCTCTGCTGAATGAAGCAAGTCTTCCTAAGCTCTTCATTTATGTGCCGTGAGATAAGACTGATGGAATCAAATAAACGAATGTCATTATTGGATTTGGGATCTATAGACAAGAGAAAGTGGAGTTAAAAACTGTAGAAAGTATTAGGTTAACGATAGCAGAGCTACGTGATATTCTCGGCAGCTCTACTCAACAGTAAATGTGCCATGGCTTTTAAAAACGTCGTAAAACGAAATCGTTAGAGATCTTACGCAGAGGTTTTTTTTTTTTTTTTTTGTTGGTTGTTGTTGTTTTCTTGTTTTTTTTGTGTGTGCTTCTCTTTCCTAAAGCGTTGACTATTTTTTCTACAGTTAATTATTTTAATGGAATTGTAGCTGATTATTAGTTGGTATAGGACGCTAAGGGTTAACATATGACACGCGTGTCACAATCAGCACGCAGTGACTCATCAGCCAGCACGCGACTAAAATATTACTTTGTTTATTAAACCAGTTAAGCCACACCCCCTCACACACACATTACCATTTTAGGGCTTTAATGGGTGTGGCACTTTGCGATTAATAAGTTGGGGATTTTGTTGAATTTTGGGCACGCGGCCCCAAAAAGTTTCGCCCTCTCGGGCATAGGAATTATTTAATTTTTTTATCTTAATTTCCTTTGATTGAAGTGTTGCGAATATTACTTTTGTCCAAGTCTTATTTGATAAATAACTGCAACCTTTTGTCTAGTGTTATTGATAATGAGGCACGTTTCGATATCCAGTTGATATAATGATTCCTGCTTAAAGTCAATGTAAAGTTTTCTGTCAAATTACATCTATTTCTTTTATATAAATCAAACATTTTCTGTCCTACAACTATAAACTTTTTAAAGTGTTGTAACCATAATCATTATATTTATATGACGATAAATACTCACTTGCTGCATATATGAATTTTCCATTTAAAATATTTAAACTTAATTTAAAAAATTCTTAGCTTATATAAGCCGACTACTATAAGTCTAAACAAGCGATGAAAAAAAAGTTATCAAACAACACAGTGTGAGGGATTGCCGCCTTGACGTTAAGTAGGATTTTTTTTAGGACTCAAAAAGTCAAATAATTCCCGAGCTGGTCTGTAGAAACTTTATTGAAGCACTTTGAAGTTTGAACAGCACATATCTTTTGTTTTTGAATCAGTATTCTATACCTATGTGGTCCTGGTTATTTCATTGCCCCCCACCTTAACTGTGCTGGTTATTTCATTGCCCCCATCTTAACTCTTTTGGTTATTTCATTGTGTACACCTTTACTTTCTTGGTTATTTCATTGTCCCACACCTTTACTGTCGCGGTTATTTCATTGCCCCCCACCTTTACTGTCCTGGTTATTTCATTGCCCCCACCTTAACTGTCTAGGTTATTTCATTGCCCCCAACTTTACTGCCCTGGTTATTTCATTGTCCCCCACCTTTACTGTCTAGGTTATTTCATTGCCCACACCTTTACTGTCTTGGTTATTTCATTGCCCCCCACCTTTACTGTCTAAGTTATTTCATTGTCCCAAATTTACTGTCCTGGTTATTTCATTGCCCCCACCTTTACTGTCTTGGTTATTTCATTGCCCCCATCTTTACTGTCCTGGTTATTTCATTGCCTCCACCTTTACTGTCTAGGTTATTTCATTGCCCCCACCTTTACTGTCTAGGTTATTTCATTGCCCCCATCTTTACTGTCCTGGTTATTTCATTGCCGACACCTTTACTGTCTAGGTTATTTCATTTCTCCCACCTTTACTGTCTAGGTTATTTCATTGCCCCCATCTTTACTGTCCTGGTTATTTCATTGCCCCCACCTTTACTGTCTAGTTTATTTCATTGCCCCCACCTTTACTGTCTAGTTTATTTCATTCCCCCCACATTTACTGTCCTGGTTATTTCATTGCCCCACCTTTACTGTCTAGGTTATTACATTGCCCCCACCTTTACTGTCTAGGTTATTTCATTGCCCACACCTTTACTGTCTAGGTTATTTCATTGCTCCCACCTTTACTGTCTAGGTTATTTCATTGCCGACACCTTTACTGTCTAGGTTATTTCATTGCCCACAACTTTACTGTCCTGGTTATTTCATTGCCCCCACCTTAACTGTCCTGGTTATTTCAGTGCCCCCACCTTTACTGTCTAGGTTATTTTATTGCCCCCACCCTTACTGTCCTGGTTATTTCCTTTTTTCCCATCTTTACTGTCCTGGTTATTTCATTGCCCCCCACCTTTACTGTCTTTGGTATTTCATTGCCCCCAACTAAAATGTCTAGGTTATTTTATTGCCCCCACGTTTACTGTTTAGGTTATTTCATTGCCACCCACCTTTACTGTCTTGGTTATTTCATTGCCCCCCACCTTTACTGTCCTGGTTATTTCATTGCCTCCAATTTTACTTTCTAGGTTATTTCATTGCCCCCACCGTTACTGTCTTGATTATTTCATTGCCCCCACCTTTACTGACTTGGTTATTTCATTGCCCCCCACCTTTACTGTCCTGGTTATTTCATTGCCCCCACCACAACATTTACTGCCCTGGTTGTTTCATTGCCCCCCACCACTTTTACTGCCCTGGTTATTTCATAGCCCCCCACCAGTTTTACTGCCCTGGTTGTTTTATTGCCCCCCACCACATTTACTGCCCTGGTTGTTTCATTGCTCCCAATTTTACTGTCTAGGTTATTTCATTGCCCTCCCTTTACTGTCTTGGTTATTTCATTACCCACACCTTTACTGTCTAGGTTATTTCCTTGCCCCCACCTTTACTGTCTAGGCTATTTCATTGCCCCAAATTGTACTGTCTAGGTTATTTTATTGCCCCCACCTTTACTGTCTTGGTTATTTCATTGCCCCCACCTTTACTGTCGTGGTTATTTCATTTCCCCCACCTTTACTGTCATGGTTATTTCATTGCCCCCCCCCCACATTTACTGCCCTGGTTGTTTCATTGCCCCCAATTTTACTGTCTAGGTTATTTCATTGCCCCCACCTTTACTGTCCTAGTTATTTCATTGCCCCCACCTTTACTGTCTAGGTTATTTCATTCCCCCCACCTTTACTTTCTAGGTTATTTCATTGCCCCCCACCTTTACTGTCCTGGTTATTTCATTGCCCTTCACCTTTAGCTAGAAATACAACACAAAGATAACTTAATAGAACCCTCAAATAGACATAAAGATTAAAACACCTTTCTTATTCCATATGCAAGAACAAACACATTCAAGTTTTCTTTCTTTCCGTCCGGTATTCGGTCGTGGAATGGGTTGTCTGAAGAAACCAGGAAAGCCAACACTTTATCATCATTTAAAACTCTAGTAAGAAGACAGGACTAAACACAAACCATAGAAATACGTAGGACGCATTAATCTTCTCTACAGAAAGAGCGTCGGTAAAATATAAGATAAGATAATATACTGTCTTGGTTATTTCATTGTCATCCACCTTTACTGTCTTGGTTATATCATTCCTCCCCAACTCTATTGTCCTTGTTATTCCATTGTCCCCAATCTGTACTGTCGTGGTTATGTCACTGCCCCTACCTGTACTGTACTGGTTATTCCATTGTCCTCAATCTGTACTGTCGTGGTTATTCCATTGTCCCCAATCTGTACTGTCTTGGTTATTCCATTGTCCCCAATCTGTACTGTCTTGGTTATTCCATTGTCCCCAATCTGTACTGTCCTGGCTATTCCATTGTCCCCAATCTCTACTGTCCTGGCTATTCCATTGTCCCCAATGTGTACTGTCTTGGTTATTCCATTGTCCCCAATCGGTACTGTCCTGGTTATTTCATTGGTCCCATCTGTACTGTCCTGGTTATTTCATTGGTCCCATCTGTACTGTCCTGGTTATTTCATTGTCCCCACCTGTACTGTCTTGGTTATTTCAGTGTCCCCATCTGTACTGTCCTGGTTATTTCATTGTTCCCTGTAAAAGTAACTGTTAGCCAAGAAACACGACTTCATTACTTTGTGGTCTGTGTAACAACTCTCTTTAATGAATCATGCAATCAACTCCTAGTTACCTTGTACTGTCTTGATTATTTCTGTGTTATCGCTATCTGTTATCCTGGTTATATTTTGGTCCTTTCTCTGGTGAATATATTGTTCCCGACCCATATTGTCCTAGGTATTTCATTGTTCCCTACCTTTAATGTCCTGTTTATTTTAAATTTCCCTACCAATATTGTCCTGATTATTCTAGAGCTCCTAACCTATGCTATTTAGGTTAAGGCATTTTTAGTAAGCTTTTTATCTAGTTAGAACACAAGAACGTGTAATTGAATCTCATTCCCCATCTTACATATCTGATGTATATAAGGGTGTATTCTACCTGCACATATGTTACATTGATGCTGAACAATTTGATTAGACAATTCTCCGCTCATGTTATTTTCTTCGTAAAGCAAAGTATTATTATTATTATTATTAAGTAATGTAATCTACCACTTGTAAGACTACCGACAAAGTTTCACTCACTTGGCGGCGTTAATCTGGTAAATGATATTTTATGGTCTGTATTGGCGGATTAAGAATACAGGATTTCTCCGTACAGTATTTCATTATTAGGAGGAACTTACTAATTAGGTGATTAACCTCTTGACCTTTGCTATGGGTAAATGCTCATTAGAAAGAGTAACAATGAAGATATCTTATTAGGCCGGCGCCAATTCGATCGTATGATTATGATTTTGGCAAATTACCCGACGCCTGAACTATATTTCCTCAAACTCGTTAAAATATAAATGCTAAACAAAACTGGTCTTCGCTTTTAATTAAACGTAAATTTGACTAATGAAATATTCTATTTATTATCTTTACAAAACAATTTACCATTTATATAACTTTATGGTTGTAATTTAAAAAAGAAATTAAATTGAGAAGCCGAAATGGCATAACAGTCCAAAATTTCGAAAACAGTTTCAAAATGTTGAACAAATAACTTCTACCCTTCACTACAAAGCTCACAACATTGAAGAAAAGTATTCAACTACTTCATAAACTAGGAAACATAATGATTATTTTTTAAATGTAGATTTTGTTATATACATTTAAAATGCTAGCCACAATTTAAGACTTCAATCTAAAATTAGAAATCATCGCAATAATCATCTGATTGCATCAACTTTATGAAGTTCAAACAATGTTTAACATAAAAATAAAAACTATTTCTTTCGTGGGTGTGTACAAAACATTCTATCTGGCATGTCTTAAGGATAGAGTTAAAAAAACAAACAGTCCTTGACATATCTTTACAATTTAATTTAGCCACTTATATCTCCTTGTTTATTCAATAAGGTACATATAGCTGGATTTAAACAATGGGGCATTTAGATGCCTCATTTTATTTGAAAAGTGGGGCCCCCTTCCATTAGGAAAGTATACTAGTTAGATATCAACCACAGGGCCCTCTTCCATTAGGAAAGTATAATAGTTAGATATAAACCATGGGGCCCTTTTCCATTATGAAAGTATAATAGTTAGATATCAACCACGGGGCTCTCTTCTTTAGGAAAGTATAATAGTTAGATATCAACCACGGGGCTCTCTTCCATTAGGAAAGTATAATTAATAGCTATCAACCATGGAGTCCTCTTCCATAAGAAAATATAATAGTTAGATATCAACCACGGCGCTCTCTTCCAAGGATAAAATATAATAGTTAGATATCAACCACGGGGCTCTCTTCCATAAGAAAGTATAATAGTTAGATATCAACCACGGGGCTCTCTTCCATAAGAAAGTATAATAGTTAGATATCAACCACGGAGCTATCTTCCATAAGAAAGTATAATAGTTAGATATCAACCACGGGGCTCTCTTCCATTGAGAAAATATAATAGTTAGATATCAACCACGGGGCTCTCTTCCATAAGAAAGTATAATAGTTAGATATCAACCATGGGGCTCTCTTCCATTAGGAAAGTAAAATAGTTAGATATCAACCACGGGCTCTCTTCCATAAGAAAGTATAATAGTTAGATATCAACCACGGGGCTCTCTTCCATTAGGAAGTATAATAGTTAGATATCAACCACGGGGCTCTCTTCCATAAGAAAGTATAATAGTTAGATATGAACCACGGGGCTCTCTTCCATAAGAAAGTATAATAGTTAGATATCAACCACAGGGCTCTCTTCCATTGAGAAAATATAATAGTTAGATATCAACCACGGGGCTCTCTTCCATGAACTTGAACTTGAACTATCTCTTAACCCGACGCTGGGTCGTTGGGGCACCATTTTGAGCTGCGCACTAACTCATGCCAAGTGTCACGGTTCTGAGCTGCCTTCTGGGAATCGCTAAATGAAAGGCCGGTCCACTCTTTGATGTTGTCCTCCCAACTCTACCTTGGTCTGCCTCTTTTCCTTTTTCCCTGGACTGTGCCTTGCAATATCGTCTTTGAGAGACCTCCAGATCTTGACACGTGTCCGTACCATCGTAGTTTCCTCTTTTTAATTGAGGTGAGAAGGTCCTCGTAAGGGCCAATGACAGCACTTATTTTGTCGCGGACCGCTTCGTTCGTGATGTGCGCCGTGTAGGAGATGTTTAATACCTTTCGAAAACATCTCATCTCAAGCGCACTAATTCTTTTTTGGAGGTCTGCGGTGAGCGTCCAAGCCTCACAACCATAGAGGAAGACTGACATCGCCAGAGAGCGCATTAGTCGAATCTTTGATCTCAGGGAGAGCTTCTTGCTTTGCCATAAGAAAGTATAATAGTTAGATATCAACCACGGGGCTCTCTTCCATAAGAAAGTATAATAGTTAGATATCAACCACGGGGCTCTCTTCCATTGGGAAAGTATAATAGTTAGATATCAACCACGGGGCTCTCTTCCATTGAGAAAAAATAATAGTTAGATATCAACCACGGGGCTCTCTTCCATAAGAAAGTATAATAGTTAGATATCAATCACGGGGCTCTCTTCCATAAGAAAGTATAATAGTTAGATATCAACCACAGGGCTCTCTTCCATAAGAAAATATAATAGTTAGATATCAACCACGGCGCTCTCTTCCATAAGAAAGTATAATAGTTAGATATCAACCACGGGGCTCTCTTCCATAAGAAAGTATAATAGTTAGTTATCAACCACGGGGCTCTCTTCCATAAGAAAGTATAATAGTTAGATATCAACCACGGCGCTCTCTTCCATTTAGAAAATAAAATAGTTAGATATCAACCATGGGGCTCTCTTCCATAAGAAAGTATAATAGTTAGATATCAACCACGGGGCTCTCTTCCATTGAGAAAATAAAATAGTTAGATATCAACCACGGGGCTCTCTTCCATTAGGAAAGTATAATAGTTAGATATCAACCACGGGTCTCTCTTCCATTAGGAAAGTATAATAGTTAGATATCAACCACGGGGCTCTCTTCCATTGCGAAAATATAATAGTTAGATATCAACCATGGGGCTCTCTTCCATAAGAAAGTAAAATAGTTAGATATCATCCACAGGGCTCTCTTCCATAAGAAAGTATAATAGTTAGATATCAACCACGGGGCTCTCTTCCATTAGGAAAGTATAATAGTTAGATATGAACCACGGCGCTCTCTTCCATTGAGAAAATATAATAGTTAGATATCAACCATGGGGCTCTCTTCCATAAGAAAGTATAATAGTTAGATATCAACCACGGGGCTCTCTTCCATAAGAAAGTATAATATTTAGATATCAACCACGGGGCTCTCTTGCATAAGAAAGTATAATAGTTAGATATCAACCACGGCGCTCTCTTCCATTGAGAAAGTATAATAGTTAGATATCAACCACGGGGCTCTCTTCCATAAGAAAGTATAATAGTTAGATATCAACCACGGGGCTCTCTTTCATTAGGAAAGTATAATAGTTAGATATCAACCAAGGGGCTCTCTTCCATTGAGAAAATATAATAGTTAGATATCAACCATGGGGCTCTCTTCCATAAGAAAGTAAAATAGTTAGATATCAATTACGGGGCTCTCTTCCATAAGAAAGTATAATAGTTAGATATCAACCACGGGGCTCTCTTCCATTAGGAAAGTATAATAGTTAGATATCAACCAAGGGGCTCTCTTCCATTGAGAAAATATAATAGTTAGATATCAACCACGGGGCTCTCTTCCATAAGAAAGTATAATAGTTAGATATCAACCACGGGGCTCTCTTCAATAAGAAAGTAAAATAGTTAGATATCAACCACGGGGCTCTCTTTTATAAGAAAGTATAATAGTTAGATATCAACCACGGGGCTGTCTTCCATAAGAAACTATGTCATTGGTAAATTCGTTGCACGAACACTGCGAGCAGCAAGGTAAAATTGAGTGATTTTCTCATGTTGTTATTGGGAGTGGGGCTGGTGGGGGGCTGTAACGCCCCACGGCTATCAGAGACAGTGACTAGCTGTGGGTAGAGGTTATATCTATTGAATTCTCTTTAAAATTCTATTTGTGTAGCGACGTGTGCCGTTTAATCGCTGTTTGCTCGGGCAGAGATGGCTTTAATTTTCGTATTTACGTCAGTGTAGACTAGTCAGGGTAGTCTAGTCGGAATACTTGGATTGGAGCAGTAGTTCGACCGTAATCTTTCATTAAATACTTTAAATAGTGTCGGTGCATCGCTAATAAGGAAAGAAGTTTTCATCCAAGAGTTGAAGCATGACAACGTGGCAGATCGAAATACTAAAGGTAATGTCAAGCACATTACAAATATAATAGTGAGATCCACGAGTCTTCAGAACATGCCTTCGAGTCAGATGGTTGTTCTTAACCCCGCCCACCTAGCAGTGTCACACAGCTCATGTACTAATGTGGGTCCATACAGCACATTAGATACTGTATTTTTATTATATGTTTTTTATTTTTTGCAACACTTTGTTGTCAATACAAACACGTTATATATTTATGAAAGCAAACACATTTTAAACCTATAAAAACAAGAATCTTTTAAACGGCTATGAAAAAACTACTTAATTTCATTCATTAAAACCAGATACCCGAACAGCAAACCAATTTTTTTGTTAACCGATGTTTTGTCTATTAATCTCCTCCCCTCCCCGCTCCAGTCAAAAGGTTGAACATAGTTCATAGACTTGGTTGATCTCAATCCTGAACGATTAAATATTCCATTGTATGGAGCCCTAGCCGTGCAAGTTTAGATTTCATTCTTATTGAAAGGTTTTATTTTCATAATGGTTTTTTTAACACCTTTTACCATTATTGAATAACTCTATCATTTTCACGTAGGGGCATAGGATTAGACACAGCAATAATGTTTGACCTGAAAGGCTGGCACAGAGCTACATCGTGTCAAACAGAGTCATGTGTTTTACTTTAGTAATCGTACGGTGATTTCACAGGCAGTCGTTCGGTCAAACTGAATGTGATGCTTAGATTCATCAATAATCAAACACAATCTATCACACTGGAAAACGTCTTTAAAATAAATGTCACTCATGTTAAACTCATATTAAATGAAAGTTTTGATTACTACACACATTGTGTTAAGTCGCCCGTTTTTCTGTTTGATAAAAGGATTTTAACTTTTTCTTGTTCTGTATTTTTAGTAAAACGTGCTAAAGATAGGCTTATTCATAAAAAAAATGTTTACTCTTTTTAATTTATAATTTTTTAACATTGCAAAACGCCCCTCCACGCACCTCTACACAATTAAAATTTCAGATATATCTTTTTAATCACAACCTTTCATAAGGTTAAAAGTGAAGTACAACTAGATTCTTGGCCTCATAACTTAATCTGCCGTCCCTTATATTGGACAAATATTGGCCTATAAAAATAACGATAAGTTATCTGCTCCTGTTCACACTCTTTAACTTTCAAGCACTCAGATTTATAGGATTCTTTCAGGTAGGAAAAAATTCTTAAAAGCTAATTCCTACTTTTTGTGCAACTAAGGGTTGTTTAATTACTGGGTCTGCATTTATATTTTACAGCCGCAACATTAAAGGATTCATTAAAAGAGAGAATTTACTAAATCACGTGTGAAGTCACTAAGGTTGATTAATCCTTTAACTTAGCGGCAAGTAACTAACTTTTCAAAAAAAAAATTTTTAATTAAAAAAAAAGTAAACATAAATTAAAGAAACTGGGTTGAAAAGTGCCACCCAAAGATGAACCCAAAATACTCCACCATCTCTAAAAATTTTAAATTTCAGCATTTTTAAAAAGGAATATATTTTTAAAAAACCTTTGAAATAGAAACTAGAACGGGGGAATAACTATGCTATTTAGGCAATTATTAGATCTGATGAATGATTGGAAAGGCCGGTAGGATCGTGGTTGGGGTGAGTGGTTTCCCTTGACAAAACCAAGATCAGATGATGTGGCACTGTCTAAACTTTCTCAGGGCGAGCACAGTCGACTGTCAAGGGGGCAAAGCCAACAGTCTAGGAGCACAGCCAACAGTCCAGGAGCACAACCAACTGTCTAGGGAGCACAGTCTACTGTACAGGGGGCAAAGCCAACAGTCAAGGAGCACAGCCAACAGTCCAGGAGCACAACCAACTGTCTAGGGAGCACAGTCGACTGTCAATGAAGCACAGCCAACTGTCCAGGAGCAGAACCAACTGTCTAGGGAGCACAACCAACTGTCTAGGGAGCACAACCAACTGTCTAGGGAGCACAGTCGACTGTCAAGGGGGCAAAGCCAACAGTCCAGGAGCACAGCCAACTGTCTAGGGAGCACAGTCGACTGTCAAGGGGGCACAACCAACTGTCTAGGGAGCACAGTCGACTGTCAATGGAGCACAACCAACTGTCTAGGGAGCACAACCAACTGTCTAGGGAGCACAGTCGACTGTCAAGGGAGCACAGCCAACAGTCCAGGAGCACAACCAACTGTCTAGGGAGCACAGTCGACTGTCAAGGGGGCAAAGCCAACAGTCCAGGAGCACAACCAACTGTCTAGGGAGCACAACCAACTGTCTAGGGAGTACAGCAAACTGTCTAGGGAGCAAAGCCAACTGTCAATGGAGTACATCGAACTGTCTAGGGAGTACATCGAACCGTCTACGGAGTACAGCGAACTGTCTAGGGAGCAAAGTCAACTGTCTAGGGAGCAAAAAAATTTTTTAAAAATTACTCAAACAATTTGTGTAAGGAAACAATAAATTAAAGCTTAATTATCAACTAATACACATAATGGTAGACGTTTCGGCCCATGCCTTCATCAGTACAAAAACATTTACTTACATATATCTTAAAATTAAAACATATTAAAGTCTTTGAGATAAAATGAAAAGAAAAGAAAAACAAAAATAAACACGGGCATAGAATATAAGATGAAGGCATGAGCCGAAACGCCTACCATTATTTGTATTAGTTGATAATAAAGCTTTAATTTATTGTTTCCTTACACAAATTGTTTGTGTAATTTTTTTTTTTAATAAAAGAGCTTTATGCAGTCCTATTCTGTAAGACTAGATTTTGCCGGGGCGCCGTGGCGCCTGCGGCGCCCACTTTTTTAGGGCGCCTACGGCGCCAACCCTTTTCAAAAGCCCAACTAACTTGTCGTTTTTTGATAAATACGAAATATTAAACTTTCTGAAATGTACGCAGGCCCGCCGACAGAAATTTCGGGCCCCTAGGCAGGGCTGTCACGGGCCCCCGGGCATAAACCTCTAAAGTATCTTTAGGTCATGAGAATTAAAAAAATTCACAGATCATATACTTTGTACTTATACTTAGATAAGTTAGACCGATACATCATACAAGGTATGGTTTTATAATTATTCAGTTGTTATTTGAAAAAAAAATGTATTTTAAGTTTATTGTTTAAATTAAACTATAAAACCGTTTAATTGTACAAATTTGTATTTATTGTTTTTAAAAACAAACTCTCCTTGATTTGGCTACAGCAAAATTGTTAATAACATCATCAAAATTTAATAACTTCGCCAAATCATGTTCAATCGTAAGAGTTGCAAGACCGTTCAATCGGTCTTGCTTCATGGTTGATCGCTGCACACTTTTTATTTGCTTTAGCTTGCTGAATGTTTTTTCAGCTTCTGCAACTGTTACAGGAATTGTACAAAAGATCCTTAATGCAATAGCAATATTTGGGAATATAGATTCCAACTTCAACTGGTAAATTTTATTCAGCAGTTTTATAGGATGAAGGTTTTCACTTTGTATGCTATCTGAATAAATTGACTTTAGATGTTTTACTTCTTCAATTAAGTCACTGCTTACATCTTTGTCATATTCTTTGCAGAAATTAGAACATTTCTTTTCCAGATCAGTTTCTCCGATTTCTGGAAACAACCACATAAAATTGAAAGAATTGTTAATCTCCCTTGCCAATTGAAAACGCTCTGTTAAACCAGATATAACACTATCAATAAGTTTATAGAAAACGTTTACTTTAAAATCATCATCCACTTCATGTGCATTCTCTTCTGGCATATGTTGACTTTCATCAGAAAAAATTTTAGTCGTTTTTGGCGTTTTTCTTGAAGTTCTATTTCACATGACAAGTTAGACGACATAGCTGCTGCCGTTATTTTGGCTTCTGCTAGCAAAACATCCCATTTATCACGTAGATCCTTCAGCTCTCCAAGCAGACTCTCAATGTTTTCTACTTCTACATCAAGTGTGGCTTCTCTGGCTTGAATAACTTTGTTTCGATTGTTTATAGCAACTAAGATTTTGAGCCATATTGTAGCCATTAAAACACACTTGAATGATTTCATATAATGCTCAATTCCTTGCAATTCAGTCTTACTTTCTGATGACAAATTTAGTTCTTTACACTTAATAATTGCATGTTTGATAATTGGCAGGTGCTTTGCAATAGGTTTTACACTTTCCACACGTGCCGACCATCTAGTTTGAGAAAGATTATGCAGTGAGCATCCAATTAATTTTTGTAGAATTTCCCATCGTTGAGGACTGTACGCAAAGAAATTATACAATTTTTGAACTATTCCCAAAAAAGTTATAACGTCATTACAACATTCTGCAGCATGCATACCACATACATTTAAACTATGCGCGCCACAATTTGAAAATTTCGCAAGAGGATATGAATGTGCAATGATTGCCTGTGCTCCTTTAAACTTTCCTGCCATATTTGATCCGTTGTCATATCCCTGATCTCGACAATCATCTAAAGAAATTTTGTTTTTCTCCAGTTCATATTTGATCATATCTGCAATATCCTGGCCAGTTTTTTTGTTATAATCAACAAATGCAAGAAAACGTTCTTTGACAAAAAATGTTGAATTGCTGTTTAGTACATATCTCAGAACAAAAGTACTTTGTTCTGTATGAGAACAATCGGGCGTAGCATCTACCATCATTGAAAAATACTTTGATCTTTCTCTCTCTGCCAAAATTTCTTGAACAACTTTTGAGCTGCATGCTTCGATAAAATCATTTTGAGAATCTGCTGATAGATAATGGACCCGAAGGCGTTGTCCAAGTTTTTGAGATTTTTGAACTTTAGAAACATGCCCTTGTAAAAAAGGATCAAACTGAGCTAACAGTTCTATAATTCCAAGAAAATTTCCATTATCATGGTCATCACTTTTGTTGGAAGAACCTCTGAAAGCAAGTCCTCTTTCGCCCAAGAATAAAACCACTGCTAAAATTCGTTTGAGCAATTCTCTCCAGTATTTTACGTTTGTAGCAATTTCTTTATCAATCAGAGACTCTATATTCTTTCCAAAGAAAAATCTTCTTTCTGAATCTCGCCACTTTATATAACATTTTTTATGACCGTCACTTTTCTCGTGAGCTGGTATTTTATCGTACAACTTACGCCACGTATGTTGTTTTGACCATCCTTGATCACTTGACAAAATTGATCTGCAAGATACGGCAACTTCACTAAATAATCTGCATGGAAAACAAAACAAGGATTCCTTTTCTTTACTCAAACTAACCAATCCCTTTCACAAACGTCTCCATTTCGTCTGGACACCTTTAAAATGCACTTTGGAAATGCTCTTTGTCCATCGCCCGGAAAATTGTCCGGATGTCTAGGTGGACCGTTTCGAATCACGGTTTCTATAGTTTGTGTGGATATTGGCCCGGATAGCAAAGTGCCAACGTCAAATCCTAATCTTTCAACAGTTTCTATGTTTACTGGATAATCTGGATTATCATCATTTATTATACTTACACTCTCATTTTTTTTAGTTTTGATACTTCCGCTATTTTCTTTTTTATCCAATCGGAACGATTCTGTCGGTTCTAGCCCGACCAGACTGGAAATTCTGGACCGTTCATGTAAGTCTAATTCATTATGTAGTAGTGTGCACACCCACACCGCGCCGCACCACGTGCATCGCACCGAGATGCACTGGTATGAAAGGAAGGAGAGGGAGAGTGACGGTTGAGTGTGCGAGAGGATGTTGACTTTGGTGTTAAAATAAACGCCGTTTAACTATAAAAGCACTGCTTTAGTCCCACCGTTTTAAACCTGTTTTACTTAGCCACCACTCGGCTACAGTTTTGGCGCTGCGAGCAGGGTCTCATAAAGGTGAGGATAGCGGTTTAGGGAAAAAAAAACAGTATTAACAGTATAATTTATAATTCTTCAATCGGACACACAGAGATGGAGCAGGAACAGCTACAGTTTACTCGTCTGCCTAGGCTACCCAGGTTCACGGGTGACAGCGGGGCAGAACATTTCGTAAAGGAGGCACGACTGTTACTCCAATTACAGCCCATGCCCCCTGCCGCTGCGGTTACCTGGATCATAGGTGCCTTGGAGGGGCGTGCCCGCCAAGAAGTGCTGGACCAGTTACCTGAGGAGATTAACACCCCAGAAAAACTGTTACGGCTAATACTGCAGAAATGGGGTGAGCAGAGGGACGCAAGTGCTCTCACAGCAGCGTTCTACCGACGTCAACAAGGCCTGGGTGAGACAGTTTACTTTAAAATCATCATCCACTTCATTTGCACTCTCTTCTGGCATATGTTGACTTTCAACATAAAAAAGTTTTCGTCGTTTTTGGCGTTTTTCTGGAAGTTCTGAAAAACTTCTGTTTCACATGGCAAGTCAGACGACATAGCTGCTGCCGTTATTTTGGCTTCTGCTAGCAAAATAAGAAAGAAGTTGATTTGCGAGCCTAGTCCGGGCCCCTAAAACTCGCCGGGCCCCTGGGCATTTGCGCCCCCTGCCCCCCCTCTCGGCGGTACTGAATGTACGCAAAGTATTTAATAATAATAGGGGTTGTATTTTGCGCACCGATGCACACCAAACAATGACGTCATCATATTAAATATTTTTACAGCACTCATCAACACACAGATTTTTCAACTAAACTAACTGCTGTAGACTGTCGTACATCGCTCCTCAGCGTTACGTTACAAACATACAGAACCACACCACTGGGTGTTTATATATATTAATATATTTGTCTAGCGAGCACAACGAAACAAAAATTTAATTTTTATCTTTGAACTCAGCTGAGTTATTCATAATTCATAACCTCAATGGATGTTAGTGCAAAGGTGTAACACTGAAACAACAGTCACGTGACTCTTGAGTTGACCCTCGCAGCGCTGCCTCGAGGAAGAAGAAAGGTTTCACTGATAAACTCGTTTTCCTTTCTTAAAGTACAACCTTGGTCAGCTGATAATGTCATTGCGGTACAATTATCATGCGGTATTACTCTCTAGTCCAGACAAAAAAATGTTATGTGATAGTTCGTGTGTTCTGTCTAAATACCGTGAGGTTTTTTTTGTTTTTTGTTTTTACCAGGGCTGTGTAAATACGTTTCTTTTAGCTCTAAACGTGTTGCAGGTCCTAACAGAAATAGATTCATTTGCCGTTTACACTAAACCTCTTCAATTAGATGTTAGCTTTAATTTTACTTAGGTCAGGTGTTGTTTACTAGCTGTGCTTTATTGGAATAATCAGTTGATTCAACGTCTAAAGATATTGATGTACAAAGTGTTTTGTGTGAGGAAATTTCTTTCTCTTCTGAGCGTCACAGTGTGTGAATAATTGCCTATACAACCCGGTCGAGAGCTAACTGTAGAAAGTTGGAATTTAAAAATGAATTTTAAAAAAAATCTTTATGTTTAAACTTTAAACTAAAGATAATAAGTATAGAGAGTGCGTTTCAATCTTTCTATACTCGCCTCTCAACCGGAATTCGGACTTGGCATGGGCTGCCTGAGAAAACCAGGAAAACCAACACTTTACCAACATTCAAAACTCTAATAAAAATGCAACACTGGACACAAACCATGGATAAGCGTGGATGCAAAAAAACCGTCTATATACAATGAGCGTCTCTAACCGATAAGATAAGATATAGTGGAAAGCTCACAATGAGGGTCTCTAACCGATAAGATAAGATATAGTGGAAAGCTCACAATGAGCGTCTCTAACCGATAAGATAAGATATAGTGGAAAGCTCACAATGAGCAATAGACTTACAAACAGTCTGTGTAAAAAGTGTCCTCTTGCATTGGTGTGTGGTATGAAAATGATTTCAGACTAGAAGACTACAAAGTGAAGTTTTCTTCCACACTAGCTTAAAAAACATAAGGACGTTGAAGTTTAATTTTGTTTCAAGAAATTGTTGTTCGTACTTTACTCTTCTTTCAAGCTTTTAAAGACGCGCCAAGAAGACAATGTTCGCCATAACGCAGGAAGAGATTGTGTAATCGCAAACATCTTCTTACAGGTTTTAATTTATGTCATCTTCAAATACCGGACGCTCCTTCTATGCAGAGGATTATTGCATCCAGCGCTTATCAATGGTTTGTGAATATTATTGTATTTTGATTACAGTAATAGTTTTTAAATGTTTTTATTGTATATTACCGTTAATAAAAAGAACTAAAAACGTAATGTTTGTGTAATTATATTTTTAAAAAATATTTTAACTTTCATAATGAATTGTAAAATTTTTATTGAAAGCTTTACTTTTTAAAATTGTAATTTTGTTTTGAAAAATATGTTTTTATCAAGTTATTTAAAATGATGACCGATAGCCTATGAACCAATGAAAGAAATGTGTGTCTGTTGCTGAAGCTACCAAAAGTTACAAAGTCATAGATGGGAAACTAAAATGACCTAATATTTTACTTTACAAAACATATATTTTACTAGCGTTCTAGAAAAAATATTGGATTTCAATCAACTACCTTTAGAGTTGAGAGTAAAAGAGAAATTTTCACGTATCTTACCAACGACCAGAAGCATTACATTGACAAAATAAGTTACACGCAGCGTAAAGCCCTGTGACTGACACTGCTGCCGGTTGGTGAGTGGAAAATCACAATACATGGAAGTGGCCACGGGGCAGATGAACGTTTTTTTTTGTTGTTTTTTTTAAATTGGTTTTTACCACAAAATGCGAGCCCCGGTTATGATTACAATCAAACAGTTAACGACTTAAATTAGACACATTTTTATGGGCTAAATCCCACTTGCCGTTCCCAAAAGTGTTATACAGCAACTAACTCTGTGTTAATTAGGTTTTAAGTTTTAGAATTTTTATTTGTTAATTTAGGTTTGGGGTTAGGGTTAGTTATAATTGTGAAATTAGGGTTAGGGTTAGGTTTAGTTGTATAATTTTTATAGTTGAATTTTCCAATTTATTTGTAACGTTGCATCTGCATAGCAACAATGATGGCGGCCATGTAGCTGGGAACGTTAATTCGGATTTTACCAATTTATGTTATTCAGTGGGAAATGCGTTCAAATTCATTTGCTAAACAAACGGACAGAAACTGAAGTTAAAGTAAACAAATAAATCAACTCTTTTCTATGAATCAACGCTCTCATCACAGTTTATTAAAATTGGCTTGTTTCGTTTCTTATCTAATCTATTAAAATACAAATTACTTTTACTTTTGATGTAAACTAGAATTATTTCCCTTGAATAAACAAAATCCGACATATTTATTTGAATGTGTTTTCACCGCAAAAGGACTTGTTTCTGTTTTGACGTGTGTTTACAAACATAGATAGTCACCAAGGTCCATCTAGTGACTGAACTAATATAATTAAAAATGCTACGATGATGAACAAGTAAACGTTTTTTAAGTAGTATTTTTCAAATTAGCTATTTATAATACGCCATAGCTAGGTCTAGAGTGATATTCTGAATAGTGATAGTGCCATGGACCAGTGGCCTTGACTTTGAGCCTTGAGTGGGCCAGTGGGTAATCCTGCAGTTTCTACGCGCATATTATTTCACAGCGAAATTTAATTTTCTCGTGAGAACTTACAAGTTTAATTATTAAATGCAATTTTATATGTTGTATGTTAGATATTTCAGTGCTAATTAGTAAGTCTGATTAATTTCTAACTTAAAACTTAAATTTAAGGCACTTTTTCAATAAATAACCATTTTAATTTTGTTTATTTATCACCATAACCATAATAACCATTTTAATTTTGTTTATTTATCACCCTGATTCACAGAAGATTCATAAACTAGTGTAGGTCTCACCAGGGTGAGGTAGCATTTTAGTTTTATATCTTTACATTTGTAAAAGTTTCTTTTGATAAAACCTATCGTTTTGTTTGATTTTTTAAATAACTTCACTGACATGGGGTTTCCATGATATTTTCTCATTTATTATGAGTCCTAAGTCCTAAGTATTTTGGATTTTTAGTTTGGGTTAGTTCTTTTCCATTAATGAAATATTATGAATTTAATTGTTTCTTTTTCTTTTTGTTACTCATAGCAATGGACACTTTTCTCGGTTGAAAGACATACTCCAGCTAGTTTCCCATTTTTTAAATTCATCTATGTCTTTTTGTAAAATTTTGCTATTGTGTTGAATTAATTGTCCTAGAGATTGTACAATCATCAGCAATAACCTTCTTTCCTGTTGAGATGTTGCTGGGTAAATCATTTATATACATTAAAATAGTAAGGGACCTAGGACAGTTCCTTGTGGAACTTCTGAGTTAACCTTTATTTGTGCAGTTTTAGATCCATTAATTATTACAGTTTGCTCCCTACCTATAAGGAATTCTTGGATCTAGTGAAGTAAGCGACCTGAGATTCCAAAGTATTTCAGTTTTTTAAAGTAAACTAAGGTGGTAAACTTTATCAAATGCCTTTGAGAAGTCCAGTAATATTGTATCATTTTGATTTTTGATCATTATTGTCTATGTCTTTTGATAGTTCATCTATTAGACATATTAATTGTGTTTCACATGATAAGCTGTGTTGATGTTGGAATTTGGCATTACATTTGTCAAGGTGGTTAATTATTTTACTATATATTATGTGTTATAGTAATTTATAGGTGATACTAGCAAGTGATACGTGTGTGAAACTTACTGTGGTCGGATTTATCACCTCTTTTAAGAAGTGGAGTTACATTGGCTAATTTCCAACCCTGGGGCACTTGACCCTAGTTTAGAGAGGCTTGAAAAAAATCTAAAAGGATTAGGGACAGTTCATCACTATCACTGCTATGGCCATAATGATAGTGCCCATGCCCATAGACCTATTTTAGAGGTTTTTGACACTGAAGTTAAAAATTCCTCTGCTGATATACAACTTGCCCCGCCCCTTAAATTCTATATAAAAGAACTGATACTATTTCTACAAACAAGAATACAAGAGACGATATAGAGCCTAATTTTAAAATTGCTGTACTTCACTTTAAGTCTACTCTAAGTAGTTTAAGACTAAGTGCACTTTTAGTTAGTATCTAGAATATTTTCTAGTGCAATACTTAGCATAGCTCTCAAATCCATTGTAAACGGCTGTTTTGGATTTTTTCCTTTTTGTGGAAATATATTTTAATTTGTGAGTTGGATTTTGTTGTTGTGAAATTATAATACGTTTTGCTAATGCGAATATTATATAGTTCAGTAAAAACACATATTTAATACAGCTGGTGATTTTTATGAAATATCTAGGTGCTCAGTTAATATTGGCATTTCTGATGTGTCTCAAAATAATCTCGGTGCACATAGTTAATCCTGGCATCTTTTACGTATCTTATAACAAATCGAGGTGCACAGTTAATCCTGGCATTGCTGGAGTGTCTAAGTCATATCTGAGTTCAAAGGTCATCTATTGTAATCATTTTCTGATCACTACTTCGCCTTGTTCCAAAAAAATGTATAAAAAATATAAATTTATTTAAAAAATCAACAACAAGAACAAAAAAAAACAAACAGAAAAAAACAAGACGGGCTTTTGTCTCCATGGCAACAATGTTGACGACGTAAGTGATGTCGGAATGATGAAATTGTTCAGACTTGTTGTAATCCCCGCCAAGCTCAAGTCCACAAATCATAAATCGGGACCCCTGCTCTCCGATAATTAAATCAGATTTCTTTATTTTCCAAGTCACAGAAATCATCATTTAATCTCAATTTTATAATGGGATTCCCCCCCCCCACTCTTCATCTCTCAACAAAATAAAATCAAGGAAATATATTAAGACCGGGACATGAACAAAAAATCACTTTTTCAATAATACGCACCGTTCCTTTAATGATTAAAATATGTTTTAATTTTTTTTGAGAGAAGATAGAGTAGTGACTTGTCTGAAACGAAATTAGCCAAATTTTATTTGAATTTGTGGAGCTGTTTCATTGGGACGGTGTTATACACACGTTGGGCTGACAGCTCAAACTGTCTCATTGGGACGGTGTTATACACACGTTGGGCTGACAACTCAAACTGTCTCATTGGGACGGTGTTATACACACGTTGGGCTGACAACTCAAACTGTCTCATTGGGACGATGTTATAAACACGTTGGGCTGACATCTCAAACTGTCTCATTGAGTCGGTGTTATAAACACGTTGGGCTGACAACTCAAACTGTCTCATTGAGTCGGTGTTATACACACGTTGGGCTGACAACTCAAACTGTCTCATTGGGACGATGTTATAAACACGTTGGGCTGACATCTCAAACTGTCTCATTGGGACGATGTTATAAACACGTTAAGCTGACAACTCAAACTGTCTCATTGGGACGATGTTATAAACACGTTGGGCTGACATCTCAAACTGTCTCATTGAGTCGGTGTTATAAACACGTTGGGCTGACAACTCAAACTGTCTCATTGAGTCGGTGTTATACACACGTTGGGCTGACAACTCAAACTGTCTCATTGGGACGGTGTTATACACACGTTGGGCTGACAGCTCAAACTGTCTCATTGGGACGGTGTTATACACACGTTGGGCTGACAACTCAAACTGTCTCATTGGGACGATGTTATACACACTTTCGGCTGACAACTCAAGCTGAGATTTATATTACGAGTAGACTAAAGAAAGGTGTCATTAAAAAAAAAGCAGCAAGTAATCTGTTTATGCATATAGCAATTGACAATCCTGTTCCTTAATTAGGCAATGCTAAGAATGTGAGCTGTGTCCAGGTCTTGGCCACATGTAACGCTAAGAATATTAGATGCGTACAGTTAAAAGCCACATGTTTTGCGAGGCGTGTCAACGTATAAGCCACATGTAATGATAATCATATGAATTCTAGACTTGAGATATTGTTGAAAATGAAGTTTTTATGTTACGCCTTCAAGACTATAATATTCTAAGCAGGCCTGTCCTTGTGTGCAAGTGGGTGGGGATGGGAAGGAAGGGCCTGGGGGTTGAAATAATGCTGATTATTGAACGGACACGGTTTGTTGAACATAGATAGATGGAGTTGCTGGACTTGTTTCTCTGGCTTATGTCACATATCGCAGTGTGAATTGTGCTGGGATTAAAGTTTCATAACTTGACATGAACGTATGGGTGACGTGACATGAACATACCATTAACTTCCTACACACATATGACTGGCTTGACATGAACATATCATTAAATTGCTACACACATATGACTTCCTTGACATGAAAATATCATTAAATTGCTACACACATATCACTGGCTTGACATGAACATATTAAATTGCTACACGCAAATGAATGACTTTATAGGAACATATTAAATTGCTACACACAAATGACTGACTTTATATGAACATATCATTAAATTGCTACACACATGACTTCATTGACATGAACATATCATTAAATTGCTACACACACATCACTGGCTTGACATGAAATTATGACTGGCTTGAAATGAACATATCATTAAATTGCTACACACATATGACTGGCTTGTGTGAAAATATCATAAAATTGCTACCCACATATGACTGACTTGATAAGAAGACCCAATATGTTAAAACTAAAATATGATTGTATTGGGTTGAACATTGTAATGGGATCTGATCAACACTCGCTATTGCATTTAAAGTTTAAATAACAACATGGATGAGCTGACATGAACATTTAGATGACGTCACATGAAGATTTGATTGAGTCAACATGACCTTATGATTAATTGGATGATGATGATTTAATCCGCAGTACTCTGAAATTCTACGGTATTCCAAACGCACTCTGACATTAAAGTCTCTTTAGAAGAAAAGTGACTTCATATATTTGTTACATTTTTTTATATATCATCGTTACATTGTTTCGTTACTTTTCCATATTTGCTTCAAAAGAGCGCACTCCAAATAATTGTGTCAATTTATTCACTCTTGAAGTTTTCTGAATTGTCTGTGAAGAGGTAATATATGAAAGGAATGCTGTATGAAGAGGACAATTATGAATAAGAGACATGCTTTGAAATATGTTCTTTTAAATAACCCCATGCAGTTCCTTAAATGCTGTTGTGATTGGATTTTACGGGAGGGGGGGAGGGGTCGTTCAAGAACACGTGCAAGTGGATTTCTCTTATAGCATTTGGTCAAAATATATTTCTGGACTGTTGATTTTAATTTATTCCCCAAAATAAAACTGCCGCAGTAATCCAGAATCGATTGTAGTATAGAGGTTACTATGACATTTGTTGTCTTCTCAGCGAGCCACCGAAATAATAAAAGACCAATTGTGCGGTTACTGTCGAGATCTCTCACGCAGTTAGACAAGAGAATATCAGATAGGACAAGTTTGAACGCCTCTATGGAAGTACTCCGAGGACTTGCTGGATGTGGACAAATTTGATGAGCGATAGGAAATTCTGGACTAAACAGTAATAACATAATATTGACTTGACATGCGCATACGAATACCTATAGATGAACATAACATTTTATGGACATGAACACGTGGATAAATGATATGAACTTATATTTGACATTGCTTAAGCTGTTGACTGACAAGACTACATTGTCAAAGGGGGAGGGTGGTGGGTAGAATCATCAGCGTCATGTATTGGTGTTTGTTAAATTTAGTAAACCGGAGAGTATGGTTGAGAGTGTTATTGAGTTGATAGTGATAGTGGTCAAATGACAACCCCATAGAGTTTCACAAGGAATAAATTCCGCAATGAATAAGTAACTTTTTTGTAATGTGTTCTGCTAACCTTTTCTAAGACACGCAGATCCTAAAGTATTATAAGGCTGAAATAGTAACAAAGGATTTTGTGAGTTTATTTTTTTATTCCTGTTATACATGAGCTGAAGGGACCGCATAGAGCGTGTTCCCCTATCAGGTATGGAGATACAATAAGATTATTACGAGACACATGAGACAAAACCATTTCACCGTGTAAACATTAAAATAAGTCAACTTGAAATGAGTAATAGGTTGACTGTTGACTTGGCAGGAAATTACGATGAATATTGCATGATCTTTTGCTTGACTTGATCGTACGGTTAACCTGACATAAACATATAATGAATTTGATAAAATCATTTTGGTTGACTGGGTATAATGTTTAGTTGAACTTGCCATGTTCATTTGATTGACTTGACATGATCATTTAATGAATTTGACCTGTTGATTTGATTGACTTGACATGATCATTTGATGACTTTGACCGGTTCATTTGAGTAACTTAACATAAACATTTCATAAACCGGACCTGTTCCTTTGTTTGACTTGACATGAACATTTGATAAACTTAACATCATCACTTGGTTGATTTGACATGTTTTGTTTGAGATGCTCCTTCTATAAGGACAATTGTTAAGCACTAAGCCTATTCATGGTTTATGCTCAGTTTTTAATCTTTTTTAAGATTTGATAAACCATTGGTTTTCCTGGTTTGATCAGGCAAACCTTTCTACGGAATTCCAGACTGAAAGAATACAATTTTATTTGCTTGATACAGAACAAGAAATATGTTTTTATATTTGTCTATTGGAGGACTGTTTTAGATTTTTTTTCTCCCAATTCAAAGTTAGAATTGTAATTCATAATGTATCTTTACTACTTAAGAGAGTTTAACTACTAAAAAAATATTTTACTGTCTTGAGATGACAATTTGATTGACTTATGTGATGATCTGAGGGGCGATACTTTGATAAATTTGACTTGACATCAATCAAAGCGGTTTTTAAAAAAAGGAAATGAATATGAAACCTTGAAAGTTAATTTTTCAGAACTAATATTTGCCACACAGCATAGAAGACCATTGATCTTACGTGCAACTATCCAATTTACTCTTTTATTGCCAACTATTCCACGTGTTTAACTTTTAACCACCATTTATTAAAATGTCACAAAAGGAATCGGCTGATTCTTTTATAAAGTCGTTATTATTCCTTGGCTATTAAAGACTCCTACAAACTCTAACTTATTGGAGCATAAACTTGAACTTCATTCGTTTGTTAAATACATAATACTTTGGCCCAGTTCTTGCTTCAAAGCAAGGGGCGCCTTTACTGGGATCTCAATTAATTCTCGGCTAGGGAATTAACAGGTCTGTTGGCTAGTGATAGAAGCTAGCCACTAGGTACGTGTGACTAGTGAATTTTGACCCGTGGCTAGATCTTTGGGATTGAGCCACATGAGTCTAGGGGTTGGGGACATGTGGTTAGTGGTTTGGGACATAAGGCTAGTGATTTGGGACAAGAGGCTAGTGGTTTAGGACATGTGGATAGTTGTTTAGGACATGTGGCCAGTGGTTTGGGACATGTGGATAATGTTTAGACATGTGTCTAGTGGTTTGGGACATGTGGATATTGGTTTAGGACATGTGGATAGTTGTTTGTGACATGTGGATAATGTTTAGGACATGTGTCTAGTGGTTTGGGACATGTGGACAGTTGTAAAGGACATGTGGATAGTTGTTTGGGACATGTGGATAGTTCTTTGGGACATGTGGATAGTTGTTTGGGACATGTGGATAGTTGTTTGGGACATGTGTCTAGTTGTTTGGGACATGTGGATAGTTGTTTGGGACATGTGGATAGTTGTTTGGGTCATGTGGCTAGTGGTTTGGGACATGTGGATAGTTGTAAAGGACATGAGGATAGTTGTTTGGGACATGTGGATAGTTGTTTGGGACATGTGGCCAGTGGTTTGGGACATGTGGATAATGTTTAGGACATGTGGCCAGTGGTTTGGGACATGTGATCAGTGGTTTGGGACATGTGGATAATGTTTAGGACATGTGTCTAGTGGTTTGGGACATGTGGCCAGTGGTTTGGGACATGTAGATAGTTGTTTGGGACATGTGGAAAGTTGTTTGGGACAATGGATAGTTGTTTGGGACATGTGGATAGTTGTTTGGGACATGTGGATAATGTTTAGGACGTGTGGGTAGTGGTTTGGGACATGTGGATAGTTGTTTGGGACATGTGGATAGTTGTTTGGGACATGTGGATAGTTGTTTGGGACATGTGGATAATGTTTAGGACATGTGTCTAGTGGTTTGGGACATGTGGATAGTTGTTTGGGACATGTAGCCAGTTGTTTGGGACATGTGGATATTAGTTTGGGACATGTGGCCAGTTGTTTGGGACATGTGGATAGTTGTTTGGGACATGTGGCCAGTGGTTTGGGACATGTGGATAATGTTTAGACATGTGTCTAAAGGTTTGGGACATGTGGATATTGGTTTAGGACATGTGGATAGTTGTTTGGTACATGTGGATAGTTGTTTGGGACATGTGGATAGTTGTTTGGGATATGTGGATAGTTGTTTGGGACATGTGGATAGTTGTAAAGGACATGAGGATAGTTGTTTGGGACATGTGGATAGTTGTTTGGGACATGTGGATAGTGGTTTGGGACATGTGGATAGTTGTTTGGGACATGTGGATAGTTGTTTGGGACATGTGGCTAGAGGTTTGGGACATGTGGATAGTTGTTTGGGACATGTGGATAGTTGTTTGGGACATGTGGATATTGGTTTAGGACATGTGGATAGTTGTTTGGGACATGTGGATAGTTGTTTGGGACATGTGGATAGTTGTAAAGGACATATGGCTAGTGGTTTAGCAATTGTGGCTAGTTGTTTGGGACATGTGGCTAGTGGTTTGGGACATGTGGATAGTGGTTTGGGACATGTGGATTGTGGTTTGGGACATGTGGATAGTTGTTTGGGACATGTGGCCAGTTGTTTGGGACATGTGGATAGTGGTTTGGGACATGTGGATAGTGGTTTGGGACATGTGGATAGTGGTTTGGGACATGTGGATAGTGGTTTGGGACATGTGGATAGTTGTTTGGGACATGTGGGTAGTGGTTTGGGACATGCGGCTAGTGGTTTAGGTCATGTGGATAGTAGTTTAGGACGTGTGGCTAGTGGTTTGGGACATGTGGATAGTGGTTTGGGACATGTGGAAAGTAGTTTAGGACGTGTGGATAGTGGTTTGGGACATGTGGATAGTTGTTTGGGACATGTGGATAGTTGTTTGGGACATGTGGATAGTGGTTTGGGACATGTGGATAGTGGTTTGGGACATGTGGATAGTTGTTTGGGACATGTGGCTAGTGGTTTGGGACATAGGTTTGAGATATGTGGCTAGTTTTTTTAGACATGTGACTAGTGTTTAAGATATGTGGCTAGTGGTATGAGGTATGTGCATAGTAGTTTTGGATAAGTTGCTAGTTGTTTGAAATAGTGAACAAAATGGGGGAAAGGGGGGTTGAAACTGCAATCAGGCTTATACAAAAATAAAAATAAAAGACGTAAACAGAGTAAGGGTTAGCCTGACAGGACGTAACAAAACAGCGAACTTTTAGGCAAAGAGCCTTCCTCAACGAACAATCAATACACAAATCAAACGAATAGAAAAAATAAATAATAAAAACTTAGCTGCGGTGAAATGCAAAGAGTCCATAGTAGTTTGAGGCAAGGGGCTAGTTGTTTTTGGTGAGTTGCTAGTAGTTTTTGACATGGCCAACCCCTGACCTAAGTAACGTTATATCTACAAGTCACTGGAATTACACGTTTGGGATCATCCGTAGATTAAAAACAAAAATACATGTAATGATTATTTTAATTCGGTTGAAATTCGGTAAATTCCATTACGTTCATGATTTGATTATTCAAGAAAATAACATAACATCTAATGATCATTTCTACGGGAAATTTTCTAACGTAAATTTTTCAGGTACAGTGTGAAATTTTAGTCAGGTTAGAGAATTTAGACGGTTGACAAAAGTTTTGTATTTCAAACTTAGGAAACGCCCGTCTTTCTTACAAACGCCTGTCTTTCTTACAAACGCCCGTCTTTCTTACAAACGCCTGTCTTTCTTACAAACGCCCGTCTTTCTTACAAACGCCCGTCTTTCTTACAAACGCCCGTCTTTCTTACAAACGCCCGTCTTTCTTAAAAACGCCCGTCTTTCTTACAAACGTCCGTCTTTCTTACAAACGTCCGTCTTTCTTACCAACGCCCGTCTTTCTTACAAACGCCCGTCTTTCTTACAAACACCCGTCTTTCTTACAACGCCCGTCTTTCTTACAAACGCCCGTCTTTCTTACAAACCCCTGTCTTTCTTAGAAACGCCCGTCTTTCTTACAAACGCCCGTCTTTCTTACAAACGCCTGTCTTTCTTACAAACACCCGTCTTTCTTACAAACGCCTGTCTTTCTTACAAACGCCCATCTTTCTTACAAACGCCTGTCTTTCTTACAAACGCCCTTCTTTCTTACAAACGCCTGTCTTTCTTACAAACCCCTGTCTTTCTTACAAACGCCCGTCTTTCTTACAAACGCC
>MUZC01000372.1:228551-265817 GCA_002072015.1 Radix auricularia | reverse complement strand
GTCAGAGCGGCCTTTTATCAGTTAAAGTATGTTCTAGGAGCAGGTTGCCATCAGAGCGGCCTTTTATCAGTTAAAGTATGTTCTAGGAGCAGGTTGCCATCAGAGCGGCCTTTTATCAGTTAAAGTATGTTCTAGGAGCAGGTTGCCATCAGAGCGGCCTTTTATCAGTTAAAGTATGTTCTAGGAGCAGGTTGCCATCAGAGCGGCCTTTTATCAGTTAAAGTATGTTCTAGATGCAGGCCGACTTAGTTTCGTCTTTGTGAAAGCCGGGTTGAGCTGACGTCAAGAGTTGATGCCCTGATCAGCTTTACATGTACTGACGCGGCCGTCTTCAAGACTACAAACAAAGTACAAAGCTACAGTGACGAGACACTAGTTTATTTGTTGCTCACAGACATAGTACAAGGCTAAAGTGACGAGACACTAGTTTATTTGTTGCTCACAGACATAGTACAAAGCTAAAGTGACGAGACACTAGTTTATTTGATTCTCAAAGACATAGTACAAAGCTAAAGTGACGAGACACTAGTTTATTTGTTGCTCACAGACATATCACAGAGCTAAAGTGACGAGACACTAGTTTATTTGTTGCTCACAGACAAAGTACAAAGCTAAAGTGACGAGACTCTAGTTTAGTTGTTGCTCACAGACAAAGTACAAAGCTAAAGTGACGAGACACTAGTTTATTTGTTGCTCACAGACATAATACAAAGCTAAATGTGACGAGACACTAGTTTATTTGTTGCTCACAGACATAGTACAAAGCTAAAGTGACGAGACACTAGTTTTTTTGTTGCTCACAGACAAAGTACAAAGCTAAAGTGACGAGACACTAGTTTATTTGTTGCTCACAGACATAGTACAAAGCTAAAGTGACGAGACACTAGTTTATTTGATTCTCAAAGACATAGTACAAAGCTAAAGTGACGAGACACTAGTTTATTTGTTGCTCACAGACATAGTACAAAGCTAAAGTGACGAGACACTAGTTTATTTGTTGCTCACAGACATAGTACAAATCTAAAGTGACGAGACACTAGTTTATTTGTTGCTCACAAAGTACAAAGCTAAAGTGACGAGACACTAGTTTATTTGTTGCTCAGAGACAAAGTACAAAGCTAAAGTGACGAGACACTAGTTTATTTGTTGCTCACAGACATAGTACAAAGTTTAAGTGACGAGACACTAGTTTATTTGTTGCTCACAAACATAGTACAAAGCTAAAGTGACGAGACACTAGTTTATTTGTTGCTAACAGACATAGTACAAAGCTAAAGTGACGAGACACTAGTTTATTTGTTGCTCACAGACATAGTACAAAGCTAAAGTGACGAGACACTAGTTTATTTGTTGCTCACAGACATAGTACAAAGCTAAAGTGACGAGACACTAGTTTATTTGTTGCTTACAGATATAGTACAAAGCTAAAGTTACGAAACACTAGTTTATTTGTTGCTCACAGACATAGTACAAAGCTAAAGTGACGAGACACTAGTTTATTTGTTGCTCACAGACATAGTACAAAGCTAAAGTGACGAGACACTAGTTTATTTGTTGCCTACAAACAAAGTACAAAGCAAAAGTGACGAGACACTAGTTTATTTGTTGCTCACAGACATAGTACAAAGCTAAAGTGACGAGACACTAGTTTATTTGTTGCCTACAAACAAAGTACAAAGCTAAAGTGACGAGTCACTAGTTTATTTGTTGCCTACAAACAAAGTACAAAGCTAAAGTGACGAGACACTAGTTTATTTGTTGCTCACAGACATAGTACAAAGTTTAAGTGACGAGACACTAGTTTATTTGTTGCTCACAAACATAGTACAAAGCTAAAAGGACGAGACACTAGTTTAATTGTTGCTCACAGACAAAGTACAAAGCTAAAGTGACGAGACACTAGTTTATTTGTTGCTCACAAACAAAGTACAAATCTAAAGTGACGAGACACTAGTTTATTTGTTGCTCACAGACAAAGTACAAAGCTAAAGTGACGAGACACTAGCTTATTTGTTGCTAACAGACAAAGTACAAAGCTAAAGTGACGAGACACTAGTTTATTTTTTGCTCACAAACATAGTACAAAGCTAAAGTGACGAGACACTAGTTTATTTGTTGCTCACAGACAAAGAACAAAGCTAAAGTGACGAGACACTAGTTTATTTGTTGCTCACAAACAAAGTACAAATCTAAAGTGACGAGACACCAGTTTATTTGTTGCTCACAGACAAAGTACAAAGCTAAAGTGACGAGACACTAGTTTATTTGTTGCTCACAGACATAGTACAAAGCTAAAGTGACGAGACACTAGCTTATTTGTTGCTCACAGACATAGTACAAAACTAAAGTGACGAGACACTAGTTTATTTGTTGCTCACTGACATAGTACAAAGCTAAAGTTACGAGACACTAGTTTATTTGTTGCTCACAGACATAGTACAAAGCTAAAGTGACGAGACACTAGTTTATTTGTTGCTCACAAACATAGTACAAAGCTAAAGGGACGAGACACTAGTTTATTTGTTGCTCACAGACATAGTACAAAGCTAAAGTGACGAGACACTAGTTTATTTGTTGCTCACAGACAAAGTACAAAGCTAAAGTGACGAGACACTAGTTTATTTGTTGCTCACAGACATAGTACAAAGCTAAAGTGACGAGACACCAGTTTATTTGTTGCTCACAGACAAAGTACAAAGCTAAAGTGACGAGACAATAGTTTATTTTTGTGCTCACCGACCAGTGATAAATACGCGGCTGTATCGGTTTCGTCAGATGCTGGGATTCCATAAAAGAAATGTAAAAAATGAAAAGCGCTTTTTACACACAATTTTATTGATTTTTTTTTTATAGAGCCCTCATTATCGTCTTATTTTTTAGTTGAACGCTAATAAGGGTAATGTACCCTAGGACGCCAACCAATGATGCAGTTTTCATTTATTTTGGTATGAAGTACTCAAACGTCTACAAGAATACTGATCTAAAAATGTGAAGAAATCGTATACTTTTTTAATGACTTCATTTTAGACCAACAACAACTATCTGCAAAGTCGAATCATTCATTAATCTTCGAAACAGTCTCTGATTCTTGTTTATCTTCTTTTTTATGTTTTTGAAAAGTTAATAAATTTGCATACATTTTCAAGTGTGAATTTTATCTCATTTAATTTCATGTTTTGTACAAATTATTTTAAGCATCCGCAAACCTACCTACACAGAAATCAAATACAGACTACTGCGGTTGTCTTGTCAAACGTTCATCTTTTGAAGAACTATTAGATGAGATTTGATACTATTAAACTATACAAAGTTGTATTGTATTTTGCCAGAAATCCTCAGATACACGTCGGTCAAAACACGAATGGCACAACGTCTTGTTGGCCGTACTATTGAAGACATCTTACCGAGGCGGGCTGACATTGACATCAGCACTAATGGCACAACGTCTTGTTGGCCGTAATGTTGAAGACATCTCACCGAGGCGTGCTGACATTGACATCAGCACTAATGGCACAACGTCTTGTTGGCCGTTTTGTTGAAGACATCTCACCGAGGCGGGCTGACATTGACAACAGTACTAATGGCACAACGTCTTGTTGGCCGTACTGTTGAAGACATCTCACCGAGGCGGGCTGACATTGACAACAGCACTAATGGCACAACGTCTTGTTGGCCGTACTGTTGAAGACATCTTAACGAGGCGGGCTGACATTGACATCAGCACTAATTGCACAACGTCTTGTTGGCCGTACTGTTGAAGACATCTCACCGAGGCGGGCTGGCATTGACATCAGCACTAATGGCACAACGTCTTGTTGGCCGTACTGTTGAAGACATCTTACCGAGGCGGGCTGACATTGACATCAGCACTAATGGCACAACGTCTTGTTGGCCGTACTGTTGAAGACATCTCACCGAGGCGGGCTGACACTAACATCAGACCATGATCACAGACCCGCTGACAGGACGGTCCCCTCGCCTCGGGCGGCCTGAGAGAGATGGACAGCTCTCGGGCGTGTGCCAACTCGACCGTCTCACTTTGAATGTTGACATAGTAGGTTGACGTGACATGGTTTATGTAATCATCTTCTTCTGTTTCTCAACGCTCCACAATCAATGACATTGGTGTGGTTACTGTGGCTCATGATTATGTCATGGTGTTTGTGTGATCAAGCCATGTTATTTATGTATAGTTTAAGGATGTTTCTGTTTTAATGCCATGATATTTTTGTGATCAAATGTGTTTGCTATCATGATGTTTATGTGTCATAGATGATGTGTGTGCTATCAGGATGTTTATGTGTCATAGATGATGTGTGTGCTATCAGGATGTTTATGTGTCATAGATGATAAGTGTGCTATTATGGTGTTTATGTGTCATAGATGATAAGTGTGCTATTATGGTGTTTATGATGAAAGTCCGTATTTCCCTTAGTATTTCTAATAGTACTACTTAGTACCCTTAATTTAACATCGAAAAGCAGTACTTTCAGCTGTGCGATCAAAATTAGGATATTTTATTTATTTATTTATTTTTTGTTGAATAGCTGTGAATGAGATACTAAAATTAACCTCTGTTGGCTACTTAAAATCTAGAATAAAGAAATATAACGTTTTAACCACCTGTTAGATAAAATTCACGGTAAATCAGCTTTATTTAAGTGTTGCTGAGTCTTTTTCTGTCTGTAATACGATCCTTCTGCTCAAAGAAAGTCACTGGAACATTTAAGACAGCGATTGTGAGGACGTAGCGTCATTTTTATCCCGAGCAATCAAATGTTAAACGGAAATTTTTAAAAAGTTAATTTTTATGTTTTATGAATGTCAAGATGTAAGAAAATTTTATGGTCGTATATAACAGATTCTTCCATTTTTATTCCTTATTAAGTTAACATTTGATGTGCCATTTAAAAGAGAAACTTGTATCATTGAAAACTTAAATGACATTCATGGTTTGTTTTAGTGTCGGGTCTCAATCTTTAACTCCATGGATCAGTTGTGTCTACTCGTTACGACTTTGTGCAACGTTCTTCTCTAATTTTGTCAACGCCTATCTCCACCTAATTACCGACATTAAATAAGGATTGAACCATTTATCGTGTAAGTAGCTGGAGTCTTGTGGTAGGGAGACACAACTAGACGTTGCTATAGTTAGATATGTTCTGTGTGTAGGGTGACACAACTAGACGTTGCTATAGTTAGATATGTGCTGTGTGTAGGGTGACACAACTAGACGTTGCTATAGTTAGATATGTTCTGTGTGTAGGGTGACACAACTAGACGTTGCTATAGTTAGATATGTTCTGTGTGTAGGGTGACACAATTAGACGTTGCTATAGTTAGATATGTTCTGTGTGTTGGTGTGGTGGGCGCGGTCACCGGACAGATTGACATTTGGAATAGCTGCTGGTAGCTTCCCACGTTTTTTGTGGGTGCCATGATATGGGCGGTGTCTCAGTGATGTAAGCATTCTTGGAATGTTAGACCAGGGCAAGGAAAGGGAGGTAATGATCCTCTACAGTTCTTTTACTTAAGGTTTTAAGATGGCCTTAGCAGTTTTAATTGGGAAGTTCATAGAGGGCTAAGAAAAGGGGGAGGAGGTGGGGTGGAAAGAAAGAGGAGATTAATGGGAACGGATGGAGGTGAGGTCAGGGCAGGAGAGGCGCTGGAACCAGCGTGTGAAGATACCGCTGTGCTCCACATTGTTTGAAGTGTTGAATCAAGGCTCTATGACGTGGTCAAATTAAGATGTTGTATGAAGAAGAATTTTGATAGATATTTATTGTGTGGATCAAAAATTTTCTCGATATTCCACCGCTATTGGTACATAAGTTTAAGTGCAAGGAATCCAAAATATAGGTGTTCTTATAGAGATTTATTTGAAATTAGTCTAGCTCTGAGGATACTTAAATTGATATTCTTTGTCCAAGTACAATTATTTATTTCAATACCGTCTTTCAAATATTGATGTCAAGTGATACCTACACATCGATATTTATTTCATCTAATAATAATATCAGCGGTTTTTTTTATCCACGGCAACCGACTTTAGAATGAGACAAAACAAATTGAAATTCTTGTGTTCAACAGCTTTAATTATCATCAGACAATATTCATCGATGAAAAACTACGGTTTACATCAGTTTACATTATCATATATCAAATATACATAATATATAGACTGTCGCGGATTAAGGAGGGGTGCTGAACGGGCTAAAGCCAGGGGCCCCCAATTTTTTTAATATTTTGTAATAAAAGTGTACAGATGTTAGCATGAACCATTGAAAATATAATAATAAAAAAAACTTGATTTATTGGCTCACTTAGAGAACACAGTATAAAATATAGTTTATATTTTTAAAATTACGCAATTTTGACAAGCTCCGGTGGCCGTGTGGAGAGCGTATAGGCTCGTGATGCAAGCGGTGTCGGGTTCGATTCAGAGCAGTGGAATTTTTTATATTTTTTTTATTTTCACACTCAATTGTAACATAATGAATTACCGCGAACACTTCAAACAGTTATTTCTTCGTGTTCGTTTTTTTTTCTCATTTTTAATATTTAGTCACAGTCTTATATTAGCTGTTAACAATCATTTTATTTAAAGGGACGCTGGCTGGATAGGGCCCCCATTTGATTGTAGCCCGGGGCCCCCTGAAGTCTTAATCAGCCCCTGTATATGATATATGCAGGCTTTGACACTAATATTTTATCATTTTGAACAAAATAATATTTTAAACGTAATTCTTTTCCGAAAACATAAATCATATACATTAAAGTTTAAAGTAAAAGACACCGTATGGGCAGTACAGTGCTAAAAGCAAGCTGGGAAAGCGATTGAGTCAAATTTTAAGAAAATAGTTATCGATTTTTAAAAAAAAAAGGTTTACTGATTTTCTGATGTATTAAACTGTCTGCATACGAGAACATTTTCTAAATTATTGCCCCTTTGTTGTTTTCATCATGTTATCGTTATTTTCATTATCTAATTATTTCTAGAACTTGCCCGAAGGACAAATATTGATTATTTTCAGAGGTATCTATTTTTTAAATGGAAACATATTTTCAAAGGTCACGAATTAGCTTGAAATTTTTTCTTTCTTTGTATTTTTTTTCTATCCGCATTGCGAAATAAGTCGTGGTAAATCTATAACCGTCATTTAATGCCCATCTCATTGACAGCAGCAAATACCCCATGTCTCTTACATTTAGATCTAAAACTAACACCCATCTATTGCGTTGAGCGTTCCAATTCTATTTCTAATTTTACACTCCTAGTTGGTTGAGCTAAACATTATATATTTTAATTAACTTGTCTATTCTATTTAAATAGCCATCGCTATATCTAAATTTACCCTTCTGTTATTGTCTTTATTTTAATTTTTAAAAAAAATAATTAAAAAGTCATCAGCAATAACCGATGAGTATAAGAACCAGATAGTTTTTCTGATGTTAATTTTCTTTGTTTCCACTTCTTGTGACTTGTAACATTGACCATGTACTGGGCCCATTCTAGTCATGACCTCTACAGTTGTCAGCTTGTTGGGACGTCTATTGTTGTCAGCTTGTTGGGACGTCTATTGTTCAACTTTTGATTCTAGTCATGACCGCTACAGTTGTCAGCTTGTTGAGACGTCTATTGTTCAACTTTTGATTCTAGTCATGACCTCTACAGTTGTCAGCTTATTGGGACGTCTATTGTTCAACTTTTGACTTACTACAAAGAGCCTTCCAGCTCTCACAAGACATCGACTTTCTTGCTCAGGTGTAACGACAAAGAGACGCGCTGCTTTTCAATTATTGAATTTTTCTCCGTAGATGGCAGAGTAGTCTGCCCTTGTTTGCCAACAATTAAATAATTATCTCCCATATAATGGCTATGGACGTGCACATATAATTTTCTTGTACCGTTCAGAGTTTTCAGTTTGTAGACACAAAAACCCGGTTAAGAAACCTCGATAACTGCCTGTCAGATCACACAGATGTGACATTTTCGCTTGGGGATGTCTAACTCCATTATACTTACAACGATTGCCGTTCGCACCAAGTGTTTGGTAATGTGACTATTACCTTATGTGGCATGAGTTAGTGAAGGTGAAAGTGGCTGTGCGTTGATCCAACTATTCCATAAATCAACAAATCGTTTCATATATGACACGATGATAAGGTGGCACGAAAAGACATATTATGTAAACACTGATTGCCATGGCAACCGAAACTGCTTCCCACAAAAAGACGGAATGCAAAATAATGCACAGAAAGGTATAGCTTTACATCAGTTTAAGACCAATCATACATTTAATAGACGTATACATATTTAATATATAATCATCTGTACAAGTTTATTAGAGATAAACAAGCACGATTTAAAAAAAATTGTAACAAAGCGTAGGTAGAGTTTCATTACGGAATTTATGGACAGTTTTATGATTCCGCTAATAAGGCACAGGTAAATGTGTATAACTCCATACCATTAGCATCAGGCGCAGGCAAATGTGTGTAGCTACCTACATTTAGCATCACGCACAGGCAAATGTGTGTAGCTGCCTACCATTAGCATCAGACACAGGAAAATGTGTGTAGCTGCCCACCATTAGCATCAGACACAGGTAAATGTGTATAGCTGCCTACCATTAGCATCACGCACAGGCAAATGTGTGTAGCTGCCTACCATTAGCATCAGACACAGGAAAATGTGTGTAGCTGCCCACCATTAGCATCAGACACAGGTAAATGTGTATAGCTGCCTACCATTAGCATCAGATACAGGAAAATGTGTGTAGCTGCCTACCATTAGCATCAGATACAGGAAAATGTGTGTAGCTGCCTACCATTAGCATCAGGCACAGGTAAATGTGTGTAGATGCCTACCATTAGCATCAGGCACAGGTAAATGTGTATAACTGCATACCATTAGCATCAGATACAGGAAAATGTCTGTAGCTGCCTACCATTAGCATCAGACACAGGAAAATGTGTGTAGCTGCCCACCATTAGCATCAGGCACAGGTAAATGTGTATAGCTGCCTACCATTAGCATCAGGCACAGGAAAATGTGTGTAGCTGCCTACCATTAGCATCAGGCACAGGTAAATGTGGATAGCTGCCCAACATCGGGATCTAACATTAGTGACCAATGAAATATCTTGACTAGAATTTGAGCCACTAAAATATGAAGGAAGCATTCCTAAGATTTTTCCTGGTCGCCATGCACACCTCACATCTCTATAGTTCTAATAAAGAGGAACATTTACAGCGACTCTCTTCTCTCCCTATTGAAGTCTTCTGGCTACCTGCGTGTAACTTCATCTTGCCCATGTGTATAGAGCAGTTGAAGTAAACCAGTTTCTCTGTCCACTCGCTGCTAATCATGAGGTCAAGCCACTGTGGCAAAATGTTTCAAATACCTGCACGTACTGGACAGAGTGAATCTTTTCGGTCTGCCACTATAACTTTATTGTATGTGCATATTTAGGAGTAGGCATTGAATTAATTGGGCTTAAATTATTGGAAACTCTACAGTAGCCATATAGGGAATGTAAGGCAAAAAAATAAAGAGGCAGCTTAAAATAGTTTTGTTTACAATAAGTTAAGAACATTATAGAAACGCTAAATATGCCATACTAATTATGACCCGCGGCGTAGAATACGCCGCAGACTTCCTCATAGATAGCGACAAGAAGAGGAGAACTGACACAAACAGTAGCACGAACAACGCCAATGAACGCAAGGCGCATTTCTGATCTCGAGACGTGCGCACTGCGTTTGCCAGCCATAAACTAATTTGTAGACCCCAGCGAGGGTCATTCATCATGCTTGCTTTCTCGCGTCTTGTGCTTTTCCTAATTTATCGCGAAATATATATCTATATATATTTGCATCGAAAAGATCAATACATAATTCATGAATCAATCAATCAAAATATGTAGACAAGTAGGCTATGTAGGTATCTTTTATCTGATTATTCGATATTATTACTCTCTCAGTTTAATTTGAAAAGAAAGAAATTTGAGTTGTGGGCACAGTAGTAAATTGAAATTGGTTAAAGCTCTAATAAACAAATGTTGAGGACCACTATTTAAGTGTGCAAGAAAACTCTTATCGTATCCCAACAATCATATTCATACATCCAGTATGTACAAACTCCCTAAGTAAACGATCAATATTATCCATTCGTCTATAGCATTAACAAATGAACGACACGTGAAAGAAGAGCGGGTAGGGGGGGGGGGGGAGGAGGGGTGTTGCTATTATTACATTTATTATTGGTATCTACAAGTTAAAATTGGAGAAAAATTGGCAGGCTTGACTTATTACATAATTATATAACAATTCTCGTTGCTAGGTAACGATGTAGAAGCCTCGTGACAGTTATGTTTTTAAAAGATAAATAATCCATAATGTGTGTATACGAGTACAAGAATGCATTATGGTCGTGTCTTGGATACCATTGGAAGGTGTCTTGTATACATTGAAATGGTGTCTTCTACACAATGACGGACAATTAATATGTTATGATGTTGGTTTGGCTGCTAGATATTTATAGTAAGTGATGACAAGTAGAAAGTTAGAATGATGGATGATGGTCTTGTAGATATATAGTATAATGAATGGTTTGTATATAAATAACATTGGAGGACATTTTAGATCACTATCACTATTAGATACCAAAATAACGGATGGGCTAGTAGATATATATAGTATATAGCATAATGGATGGCTTAGTTTACGTACCCTACTAATGTAATGTGGTGTAACGTCTGTGTGATGTAGTATAATGTGTTTACTTCCCGCTGTTGAAGGCATTCACCATGTAAAGATTTTAGGATAAATAAAACACAATTTTAAAAAAATCACAAGTTTTGTTACTTATTTTCAGATTATTCGTTTTCTAATTACATTTTGAACAGGTTAAATTATTTTTAAATACTCTTAGCAATAAATAATGTACAACGGTGCATAGTACAATTGTGTAAATGCATATTTGCGTTATGTACAGTAAAAAGATGTAAGGTTCAAAAGTGAAACGTACAATTATGATGTCCAATCTTCATTATTGGAAAATATTCGATGTTTCAATGCACCACAGTCCAAGTTTAGTAAGTTTAATTTGATGAGTATTAAGTCAAACAATGTGCGTACAGTTGTAAAATAAAATAACTCTTTGATGTAAAATGTATTTGAGAAAATATTTAATGTACAACATTAGACCCTCACCGTCCCAACAGAATAAACCCGCTGTTATGTCAGTGTCGCTTATGCTTTCCTTTTTTAAAAAGTAAATCAGGTGTGGGCAAGGTTACACCCCATAGGCCATAGCGGCCTGCCACAGAGTTTCTTGTGGCCGCGAAGACATTCTTAGACTTAGATATGTTTGATGTCCGCGACCGAAAGTTCGTCTCGAGTTTTCTCATTTAAGTGGCTGGTTTTAATACATTTTTAGGATAGTCACTTTTATTTTAATTTGAAAATGGCAATTGTATAATGTAAAACTTTATAAAATAAGAGGGGCCATGAACCCCCATAAAAAAAGTGTAAAAATTGTGATACATCCCGATGTTTTAATGGAGAATGGACGCACAAAAATTTCTTTGTTAATATCAATTTTATAAGAGCGCCCCATCGCTAAAATTCGCTACCACATTGTGGCCCCCAACCCAAAACAATTGCCAACCCTTGGTGTAAATGTAGTCTCCCCTTACAAACTTTTAATTTGTTGTCTTGACCCTTTGCCTTGCATCTAATATTAATCTACCTATAATGAGCTAGATTATATACTATATTTCCTCCCCTCTCAACAGTGTGTCTGTAGACCCATCTTTCGTATATCCCACTTCTATCGGCAAATATTCTTACAGCCTTTGTCCCCACCTTTCATTGGCCCAAACGAAATACAGGGAAATAGAGCTGCAATATTTACAAGCCTAGACAGATGCACGTGAGACTTGAGGGGAGGTAAGGCGTGGAAGAGAGACGAGAGGTCCGGACGGTGGCTCACAAACCTAGCGGTGATATGGGCTCCCCCTCAAAGTTCCCACATGCACGCGCGTGTCTCGCCCCACCAATGTTTCCCAGTCTGGTCGCCAGTCTGTTGTGTGACAATTTTCCCTCTCACTAAAGAAAGAGATATTTGGGACGTGTGTGCACACTGCGAGAGTTCAATGACGCGAAACAAGTGGGCCAATTAACTGGTTGCTCATGGTTTTGTGGTGACTGAAGTTTTGTCTACTCACATCTTCCTGTCATCTTGGAATTTTTATTGGGATTCCGTCGTTTGAGTTGGGGCCTTGGATTCTATCAGGACGTTTTTCTGTTACCTTTCACGGTCAGTATGATGGATAGTTGGTAGTAAATGTGTGTACTCCAGTGTTTACATATCCTGGCAGGTAACAGTAACAGCAGAGACAATGACATACTTACAAAGATACGTATGTCTTATACGTATTGCTTATAAATATAGACTTACATTACCTAGTGTGACAATCGCTTGGTAGAAATTCATGTTTATTTTAAAAAATAGATTTATTTTATAAAGTGTCAAAATAAATTAAATTGCTATTAAAAAAGCAAAATAAATTTGAGGAGACATGTAGGTTCCTAATAATCATTTCAACCAAAGTTAAGTATTGCGAGATGAAATATTTCATTTTTCAAACGTTTTGATTTTCAGAAATATTGTTATAATTATTTGTTATATATATTTTTTTCCTTGCTATTTTAGTTATAGATTATTGTATTGGGGTTCGTATCTTCTTATGTAATTGACACTTTATAAGTTTCAATGAAATAAAGATAATGTGGACAATTTAGATATTTATCACTTACTGTAGTTTAGAAAACGTTGTTAATTATAGAAAGTCATATAAGTTAAATTGGTCTATTTCACTTAATGCAATATACAAACTTTTATATGTGGTCCAACTGTCACCAACTTAAGTGTATTGGATATTGTTAATCGCTTAAATTATGCTAATAGCGTCTCTCGCTAAATTCAGATTGATAGTAGTTTCAGTCGTATTCAGTCGCATATTGTCTATTTATTGGTGAAAACTATTGATCTTCATCTCTGTGATTAGGAACATTTTCTTTAAATATTCATGATATAAAATTGTAGACTACATCTGTTCCACTGACTATAGCCTAATTCTTCTTTAATATTTCACCTGAATTGAACACGTGCTATCTTACTTAGCATTGCTAATATGTGTTTAATGTCCAGGAATAAATTAGCATTATTGTCTACAAAGGACCTGTTTAATATAACGAATAAAATTTGGAACGTACGACCTATAACGATACATAAAGGGTCCACGCTAGTATGTCGTAGTTCTGATATACCAGTGGTTACATAGCAATAGTCTTAGACAATGTTATCTTAATGACCATATTTCCATTATCTTTGATACTGTTACGTCTTTGGTCATTTTGGCATTGTCGTCTTATCTTACCTTCTGCCTACTCTATTGGTATTTTGCTATTAAGTAGGTCTTATTATTTACAACCAGTGTATAGTTAGTCAATCTATTGTGGCCAAATAATACTTTTAAGTATTTCTGAGGTAAAGTTAAATTGTTAATATGATGAGAAGTGTTCTCGTTAATCATGACGGACAAGCAACACACACACAAACACACGGATGTATTCTTCAGCTAAACAATTTTATCGCCAACACCAGTTAATGCCAAACGCTATGAATGACACCCATTCAATCGGCACTATTGACAGATAGTTAGAACTTTCAAAGTATCTAGATACTCAACATGTTAATGTTTAGTCTATTCGTTCTATGGCGTGATCTATGACATCAATCCTATCACGTGTTAGATTCAACTATGCCCAGTCTATTCGTTCTATAGCATGAGCTATGATATCAATCCTTTCACGTGTTAGATTTAACTATGTCCAGTCTATTCGTTCTATTGCGTGAGCTATGACATCAATCCTATCACGTGTTAGATTCAACTATGCCCAGTCTATTCGTTCTATGGCGTGAGCTATGATATCAATCCTTTCACGTGTTAGATTCAACTATGCCCAGTCTATTCTTTCTATGGCGTGAACTATGACATCAATCCTATCACGTGTTAGATTTAACTATGACCAGTCTATTCTTTCTATGGCGTGAGCTATGACATCAATCCTATCACTGTTAGATTTAACTATGTCCAGTCTATTCGACCTATGGCGTGAGCTGTGACATCAATCCTATCACTGTTAGATTTAACTATGTCCAGCGCGTGACACTAATGTTTATGCCAACAGTATCAGACTTAAATTCTGCGGATATTGCATGCTGGTCAAACATGAGACAGTGATGACATGTTCTTGTGGTCTCTAAATATTGGTCGATATGTTTACATTGTATCCTTCTCTTTAAATACGTTGACTAGTCTCATATTAATCACGGCTGGAGCAATTTTTACAAGGTGTTGGGGAAAAAATCAACTTAGTTTCTGAGGCCAAGTTTCATTGCTGTGCTCATTTTCTTTAGAAACAGATATCTGCTGTACACGTGCATATACTTGACATACATCATTCCTATGGGGAAAAGTTTGGCACCTTTTGTCTTTGGCGCATGAAGCCTACGCCCATTTAGGCTCCAACAGTACCGTGTTTCGTATAGCCACGTTCTCCTTTTGTAACACACCATCAGGAATGTTTTGTTGTTTTATCTCAACTAACAATAGATTTTACCTGAGACTGGAATTAAAACTAAATTTCATACTTGTTCAGTCAGGGGTTCTTGAAAACTTTTAGTGGAATGATTGGCGCATGAGTATAAGTTTGAAAGATATAATATATCAAATCAGGAAATGTACGGCAGCTCAAAAAATTCCTGAACATTCTAACGAGTTCTATTAGTGAATGTGCTAACATTTTAAGAACCACTGGCCCTATATTTTCTTTCTTTTTTTTGTTTTACTCCACTTCTAAAACGCCGTTGGTGTGGATACTGTCTGAGTTACTCATGTCATACATCTGACCTCCACCACACACACACTAAGTAGACTATAATAAAGTTATCATGGTCGTAAGTCAATACCAATAAAATAGTTGTACCGGCACTGTATCAGCTTATCTCACACCCCACTTATCATCTTAACGAGCTACGTCTCACAGTTCCTGACATGAGCCGCTCTCCCAACCCGCCCCAGCCCCCCTCAAGGCCCCCAGCCCTAGATACCCCATTTCGTTACCTGTCTGACTTCCTGTAACAGTTGAATGAAAACCCTGAGGCCGTGTTATGAATGAGAGTACAGTCCCCTGGTTAAAACAGTGCTCTCCCCTTAGATAACGTGATGATAATTATTGTAAACACATCTTCTACATACACCCTATTCCACTGACACCCTGCCATCGCTTCTGTTCATTGTTAAATTATGTTTACAGAGACTGAGTTTATATTCTATTACATTTCCTCTGCCCCTCCCCTTTCGAGCCATCCACCAATAAAATCGTCTAATTATGCAGTCTTGAATCTGTGATGGGATATTTTAAGTTGTATTGTAGAACATATTTTTGTTCAGAGAAATTATATATGACATCTGAATGTCTCTACATATTTGAATCTGTTACGCCTCGTGAAGCTTTCAGGCTTTTATTTTTAAACCTAAACTTATAACATTTGTTAATATTTCGTGAATGTACTTTATTTTAATCATTGCAGGTATATAATATAATACATTGTCATGTATACGTAATGACTGGGCCATCAATTGTCTTTTATTTATTACGAGCAACCAAGCCCGTCTAAAAAAGCTCCGCCGTTGTTTCGGTGTAATGTTGTACCTCCCCTCCAACCGCCGTCTTGACCGACCATACATGTGTATCACGTCAAAAATATTATCCATTACAGTTATTATAAATAACCCGTTAAAACTAAGTTTTTGACTATAAATCCTAACGCGTACCGCTCAAAATAAAGTCTTGGAAACAAAAGCTGCACCAAAAATAACTCGTTTTGAACGTCCGCGGAAATAGGTTCAATATGAACAATTTTAAAAAAAATTGTCTCCGCTAGTGATTGGCTGTAGGCGTCTGTGGGATTTTAAGAGACCAATCGCTATTGAGAACAGGACAGAACGACAGAAATTTTCCTTTTAAAAAAAATTATAGATGATGTATTAAGCGTAAGACTTTCCAAAAATTAAATTATAAAATTATTACATAGTATTACCAAATGTATCAATTTGAATTATATTACATTCTTATGTTTTTGTGAGGTGTCCATTATTTGGTACCAATATCGATAACTAACTACCAATAGACATTAAAATATTATTCCCCTTACGTCAATGTTACACTTTGTACCTACCATGTTTGCTACTTTTTGTGCCTAACATGTTTGCTACACTTTGTACCCTCCATGTTTGTTACAATTTGTACCTACCATTACCATGTATGTTACACTTTGTACCTACCATGTTTGTTACAATTTGTACCTACCATTACCATGTATGTTACACTTTGTACCTACGTTTGTTACAATTTGTACCTACCATATATGTTACACTTTGTTCTTATCATGCATCTTACACTTTGTACCTTCCATTTTTTTTACTATTTGTACCTACCATATAGGTTACACTTTGTACCTACGAACGTATTATTACTACCAATTTTCGGTTGGGTTACTTGAAACAAACTTACTGTGTATACGAGGGTAGTACAATATAAGTATAGTGAAAACGTGTACACGGGACTTAGAGCATGAAATAAGCTGGTAAACTGAGTCTAAAATAATACGAGCAATGTTCAAGATGTACGGAGCACACAGTAGTTGGTACAAACGTGTACATGGGACTGAGAGCCAGTCAAGTTTCGTCCTGTAGTCATCGTCCTTTGAATAGAGGAGGAGTCTGACAGACGTCAAAACACAGGATAACAAGGGAGGTAACAGACCAGAGGAGCAGACGTCAGATATCAAGTACGCTCAGGTGGTTGCAAAGATTTGGTGGGTAGGGAAGGTTGAAGATGGTGTGTTACTGTTACTTCAGTTACAAGAAATACTTGAATTATAAATAAATGTTTGTAACTTTATATACAATTTCTGCTGAACGTGGATTCTTTGAAAGATGACTGCTATATCGGTCCCAGTCAGCTCATGACATGTCCATGACTGATGTATCGGTCCCAATAAATTGATGACCAGTCTATGACTCCTACATCGGTCCTAGTCATCATGACTGGTCCATGACTCCTATATAGACCTAGTCAACTCATTACTGGTCCATGACACCTATATCGGCCCTAGTCAACTCATTACTTGTACATGACACCTATATCGGCCCTAGTCAACTCATTACTAGTTCATGACACCTATATCGACCCTAGTCAACTCATGACGTAACATCGAGCACGAGCTCTTCCAATCTGGACTCACTGAGAGGTAGATGGAAGGGTACAAGGTAGACGGTAACTAGTAGAAGGTAGACGGTAAATGGTAAAAGGTAGAAGGTAAATGGTAGAAGGTAGACGGTAAATGGTAGAAAGTAGACGGTAAATGGTTGAAGGTAGAAGGTAGACGGTAATTGGTAGAAGGTAGACGGTGGAAGGTAGACGGTATAAGGTAGACGGTAAATGGTAGAGAAGGTAGACGGTGGAAGGTAGACGGTATAAGGTAGACGGTAAATGGTAGAAAGTAGACGGTAAATGGTTGAAGGTAGAAGGTAGAAGGTAGACGGTAGAAAGTAGACGGCAATTGGTAGAAGGTAGACGGTAGAAGGTAGACGGTAGAAAGTAGACGGCAATTGGTAGAAGGTAGACGGTAAATGGTAGAAGGTAGAAAGGAAACGGTAAATGGTAGAAGGAAGACGGTAGAAGGTAGACGGTAAATGGTAGAAGGTAGAAAGGAAACGGTAAATGGTAGAAGGAAGGCGGTAGAAGGTAGACGGTAAATGGTAGAAGGTAGACGGTAGAAGGAAAACGGTAGAAAGTAGACGGCAATTGGTTGAAGGTAGACGGTAGAAGGTAGGCGGTAGAAGGTAGACGGTAGAAGGTAGGCGGTAAATGGTAGAAGGTAGAAAGGAAACGGTAATGGTTGAAGGTAGAAGTTAGACGGTAATTGGTGGACGGTAGAATGTAGACGGTAGATGGTAATTGGTAGAAGGTAGACGGTAGAAGGTAGAAGGTAGACGGTAGAAGGTAGACGGTAATTGGTAGAAGGTAGACGGTAGAAGGTAGACGGTAGAAGGTAGGCGGTAAATGGTAGAAGGTAGACGTTAATTGGTAGAAGGTAGACGGTAAACGGTAGAATGTAGATGGTAGATGGTAGAAGGAGCAAGTTTTTCTAAAGGCCAAAGATATTTCATTACAGTGTTGTCGTTTTTTTCTAAACTCACTATCAAATGATCAGCTCCTTGCCGTGTCGCTCACGTGATCAGCTTGTTGTCAGCTTATTTTTGTGGCTAGTCAGTTGTGAATCTAAGTTTCTTTCTTTTATGAAAGGCATTTTTAATATTAACAGCAGAGAATTACTCTATTTTTAAAAAAAATTAAAATATACGCGTAAAAGATTAAAAAGTCGTTGCATAGAAGGATGCAAACGTTCCCAGTCACGTGAACTAAGACCTAAAGCCAATTGCTGTCTATTCAAATACATTATACTGATTAGTCTTTACAACCCTGCACCAAAAATTGTTACATTCCAACTTCCTGTTTCTTTGATGTTGCAATTTTATTTGAGACGAACCACTATAATAATGCCACTTGAAATGTTTTAAGTTTAAGTGATGAATAGAGAAAAGTAAATGAGCTCAAAATCAGTAATCATCTTTAAATACAACTAGACTACTTCGAGTTCTTTAGTCGGATCAGCTTGTTGTTTAAAGGCAATATATTTTTTGTTGCTCCCGCCTATGAAAAACGAATTCATCCGGATTCGACCAGAACACCTCCACAAACAATTCTGCCAAGGCCAAGCCAGTGAGACTGTCCTTCCTCACTTACGTTTATTGAATGGGGAAGAAGAACTAAATGAAAGAAGACGGAGTGTGCAGGGAAGTCCAATAGCGAGCTTAACATTGACCTAGTGACAGCTCGTGTAGGTCACAGTTGAATTGAGACCGCTGCTATAGTTGGGACGGCAGCAGTGTGCACTCAGCTCTTGTGTACGGTGCAGGGAAAAGGAAAAGAGCTGCAATTCTAGCTATGACTTAGAAGACATGATGGCTTAGCACTTGGTCTTATGGAACATCAACAGTCATCACAAGGATTTATGTAACATAACGAATCAAAAATTGAGCTAATGATAAATGTGACATAACCAGTAAACACTCAAGCTGTTCCAGTCGTGGTCACGTGCTTCTGATGGAGATGATGTCAGTAAACTTTGAGCTTCTGATGATCTAAGAGAAGTCGCAAGCAGTCGATATGCAGGTATCGATTTAGCATCGTGTGCCAGACGTATGTAGGGCGATGTAAAGAAACGTTGAATGAAGGAAATCTGCTCCAAAAGGCCAGACCAACTCTTCAGGATCGATTACTTCTTTTTTTTTATTTATTTCACCGTCATGTCAGGGATTGATTGATTGGTTGTGTTATTGGTGATAAAAGTTTGAATGTTTGGAGTTATGTATGTATGGGTACATTTATGGATGAGCAGACACTAACATGGACAGATTGATGATTGGCAAGACAAGAATATGGAAAGATTGATCAACGGGTTGATGGATTACAATATCATGGATGATAAGATATATTGATTGATAGATAAATACAAAAAAATGTATAGGTTAATGGTTGATAAGAAAATGATATTTTGAAGATCGGTGATTGATTTAACAGATGACAAGATAGGTGTACGGCAGAAGGATGGTTTTATAGACGGCTAGACACACTGAAGGATGGTTTGATAGATGGCTAGACACACTGAAGGATGGTTTGATAGATGGCCAGACACACCGAAGGATGGTTTGATAGATGGCCAGACACACCGAAGGATTGTTTAATAAATGGCCAGTCACACTAAATCATGGCTAGAAAAACTGAGGAAATGGTCCAACACACTTAGGGGTGGTAAGATCATCTCTGAATAAAATTCAGACACACTGAAAGAAATCCATATTCACCGAAAAATAGCCTTACACACTCTTGGATGTTAAAATACTTTCCAAAAGAAAGGTCAGACACACTGAAGGATTACCAGATACACTAAGGATAGCAAGACACACTGATGGATGGCATGGACAAATGAAAGGATAACCAGACACACCAAAAACGAAGGCCAGACATCCTGAAGAATTGCCCCTCACTCTGAAATGATGTTTAAGTTGTTTTTCAATTGACATTGAAATAATATACCGCTTTCTAAGAATCATAAGATACACACATCAAAGGGATGCTCTTGTAAATAGATACAAATGTATTTTATGTCCATAACTTATCATAATGATAACATCTGTCATTTTGCGATGACATCTTTGTCACACTTCAATAGTATCTATATCATTGTGATCGCACGGTTCATAGATACGTGACATTAAGTGGCATTCTACAAAAGCCTACATATTTATCGATTTATCCCGTACAATGTTGCCACGGTCTCATGGGGCTAATGTTGGATAGCAAGACCAGGTTGGGCTATATAGACATTCGCTAGTGTTGGATAGACTAATGGGCCCCAGCTAGAAGCTTGGGCCGTTAACTCACACATTTCTGCTATGGGTGAAGAGTTCGAGATTCCACAAACAAATTTTGTTAATTTGCGTGTACACACCCCCAGTCAGGTTCAAGGTGGACGCATTGAAGTGACCGCGGTTAGTGTCTCCTGGGGCAAGTCAAATTGTTTGCCGGTCTCTCTCTACCCAACAGAAAACGACTGCAGGCGATTGAAATGTCGCCTTCCAGTACACGGAAATATTAACGTCCGGACACACTGTCCCCGTGCACATCTTTCCTACGTCACTAATCGTCGTTAACAAGTGGATTGACAACACGTACCGACCATGGATCAACCCAAAAAATGAGAGGCTACCACGAGAGAGTAATGGTTCCATACAATAATCAAAACGTGCCTTTGTTTTCAATAAACTTCGTTAACCTATTATTGTAATTAAGACACTCTCCGTGTTTATTGATCATTCAGAAGAACCAGTTTTAAGGGTATACCTACCAAAGATTCTGACTAAATGACTCAGACACACAACTCAACTACATGACTTAACGCCACAGTTCAATCACACGACTCAACCTAACGACTCAATCACACGACTCAATCACACGACTCAACTTAACGACTCAATCACACGACTCAATCACACGACTCAATCACACGACTCAATCACAAGACTCAATCACACGACTCAACCACACGACTCAATCACACAACTCAACCACACGACTCAATCACACGACTCAACCACACGACTCAATCACACGACTCAATCACACGACTCAATCACACGACTCAATCACACAACTCAACCACACGACTCAACCACACGACTCAATCACACGACTCAACCACACGACTCAATCACACAACTCAATCACACGACTCAATCACACGACTCAACCACACGACTCAATCACACAACTCAATCACACGACTCAATCACACGACTCAATCACACGACTCAATCACACGACTCAACCACACAACTCAATCACACGACTCAATCACACGACTCAATCACACGACTCAACCACACGACTCAATCACACAACTCAATCACACGACTCAACCACATGACTCAATCACACGACTCAATCACACGACTCAATCACACGACTCAATCACACGACTCAATCACACGACTCAATCACACGACTCAATCACATGACTCAATCACACGACTCAATCACACGACTCAATCACACAACTCAATCACACGACTCAACCACACGACTCAATCACACGACTCAACCACACGACTCAACCACACGACTCAATCACACGACTCAATCACACGACTCAACCACATGACTCAATCACACGACTCAATCACACGACTCAATCACACGACTCAACCACACGACTCAATCACACGACTCAACCACACGACTCAACCACACGACTCAATCACACAACTCAACCACACGACTCAATCACACGACTCAATCACATGACTCAACCGCACATGACTCAATCACACGATTCAATCACACGATTCAACCACATGACTCAATCACACGACTCAACCACACGACTCAATCACACGATTCAACCACATGACTCAACCACACGTCTCAACAACACGACTCAACCACACGATTCAACCACACAACTCAACCACATGACTCAACCACACGACTCAGCCAACCACAAACAATACGACATTGTTACATATAATTTCAGAAGTATTCGTTACATTTAAAAAATGTTAATCTGTATTAAATATCGATCAGTCATCAATAAAAGAATTCTATGGGCTAGTGGAAGCCTGCTACCACCATCACCACCAGGTGATACCCGCTCAATTTCACCCGCATCATTGTGGCAGAATGACTTGTGGTATTTGTGTCCTGGAGGTCAGCTAATCAAGTCATTTACATGTGAATTAAAACTTCCTACCTAGGCAGGTTGGGTTGACAGAATGACTCGTGGTATTTGTGTCCTGGAGGTCAGCTAATCAAGTCATTTATGTGTGAATTAAAACTTCCCACCTAGGCAGGTTGGGTTGACAGAATTTTTAACGACCAATGAACTTCTCCATTTTGACGGCTGATAAAAAATATGAGTGTGTCATGGTCGAGTTATGGCTTCTTATAATATTAACCCGTTTGAAATGTCGGTGTGGCTGCAGACATGAAATAATTCACGTTTTAGGTGTTTGAGACTCGGGATGGGTTGAAAGAAAGTTTCCAATGTTACAGTTCATTGTCTGTGGGTATAAGAAGTGGTTTTCATTCATAATTTTTAAAAATACAATTTTATATCTGATGTTATTTTATATTTGTGAGTTCGTGCATGAAAATAGGCGATTATGGAATATATATATATATTTACATACGATTGATAGGAAATTTTGATACAATGCAGTGTATTTGACACAAGTTTAAGAGCAAAATTTCAGCTCGATAGTATCATATGGTCATTTTTTTTAAGACACGCTTTGTTCAATCCCTTCCACTCCCTCCATCTCCTCTTCCCCACGATATCCTTGTGCCCCCCCCCTGAACCAAAGACTTATCTCATACCTTGTACTTGAGCATTCATCACACCATGGGTCACGCATGGTTGGCTTTCCACAATTTGAAAGTGAACCTCTTGGTTTGTGACTCAGTTCTCTATCAACATTTGAGACGGTCGTTACTACACTCAGCTATGTTTTCAAGTGCACTCAATTCATTGCCTGTCCTTAACTAAACCCTTCATCTCGCTGGTCACTATTAATTGTTAAGCCCAGTTATTGTTCTTTGCTATTAACTCAGCTCTACACACTTTCTCTGTCTGATTTTCTCCACATTTCCTCTGTGTTATCTCAACTTTAACACAACTTTTTTCTTTTAATGTAATATATTCTTCACACTTACTCTCACTGTTCCTATATTCTGTCTCCATCTTAGAACTCAGTATCCCCTTAGTCATATATTTCCATTTCCCGCTTTCTGTCATGTCTTTCTCTATCATACCACATCCACCCAATCTCACCAGCAGATAGTTAACTATAAACCACTCTTACCACATCCACCCAATCTCACCAGCAGATAGTTAATTATAAACCACTCTTACCACATCGACCCAATCTCACTAGCAGATAGTTAACTATAAACCACTCTTACCACATCCACCCAATCTCACCAGCAGATAGTTAACTATAAACCACTTTTACCACATCCACCCAATCTCACCAGCAGATAGTTAACTATAAACCACTTTTACCACATCCACCCAATCTCACCAGCAGATAGTTAACTATAAACCATGCTCATTTTCTACCAATTTATAAAAGGCATTACACGCTAGAATTACTCAACCTCAATATCTCCCTTATATCTCCCTTAACATCTCCCATATCTCCCTCCTCCCATCCACCCATCCAATCACTTAATACAACATATACGCTAAAATACTCCGCCTCCAAATATCCCCTTCCCCCCCTCTTACCCATCGTATCACCTAACACAAGATATTAAACTCGAGAACTCATCTGAACGCCCCCTCCCCCTCCAACCACTTCAAGGAAAAACAACAGGCACTTATTTTATTAGAACGGTTAAAGAACAAACTGAGTTAGGTACGCGCTTAGCACAACTTGGTATGGATCACTTGACCACAAGTCACGTGACTCATGTATATCGACCGGTTCTGGACCAGCTGTTTCTCGATATGTTGCCTTTCAAACGTTTAGCATAAATTTGCATATATAAAGCGAAACAGGTGGCAACATTAAATTATTAGCCAGGGATTAGAAGATAGAACTAGGCGTGTTTAGTGGTATTTAGGCTGGATCCTGTACTTGATGAGTTGTTGCATTAGAACAGAATAATACCGCCACATAACAGCAGTGTAATGGAGGTATCGACGTACACAACAGCAGAATCTCGTATCGATACGTTGTAATATTAGCTGCCGCTGACACAGCGACACTTTATAATCGTTGTACTATGTCCACGAGATTCCAAAAATGTGTGTACTACATTGTACCCGTAGCACAGAGGGAACTAACAGAATTTCTATCCCTTTGGCCAACGTTGATAAGAATTATAATAATTATAATACACAGGTGTTAAATGGATGATTCAAAGTCCGTGTGTTTTTCGGTTGATAACCCAGCACAGTCAAATTTATCTTTTATAGGTGCGCGACAAAAGCCCATTCCTCAAAGAAAGGACTTACCGGTAGTTATAGAAAAAGCCATAGAATATGTGCACTTAAAAGTCCTTATTATTTTATGGTATTTTTGTGAAGTTTAAAGGTTGCCATTTTTCTTTCTTATAGTGTTTGTCTCCCAAATGCATGTAAGGAAATTAATGCAGTTAAGGAGAACACGATATATGCAATGTCCTCGAGCAACTTCCTGAATGCCAAACTCCGTCAGCAACGTTAAAACGACTTCAGTTGTAGCACTGATGGAGCATAGAGAACAGGTACTGACGACCACCATTATGACTTCACAATTAGAAATATAGGGCTTAATACATGATGCTCTCATACATGTTGTTTCCATACATGGTTATGGTACTCTCAGATTTGATGATGGTGCCTCCATTCTTGGTACTTCCATAATTGGTGCTCTCATACATTGTGTTCCCTATATTGGTGCCCTCATATTTAGTGCTCCAATTATTGGTGCTCTCATATTTAGTGATCCAATTATTGGTGCTCTCATATTTAGTGCTCCAATTATTGGTGCCCTGCTACATTTTGCTCAGATTCTCGGTGTCCTCATACATTGTGCTGCCATCTTTGTGCTCTCATACAGGTGATATCATGCAACGCTTTTTCAACACAAAAAAAATTTGCAAGGGAAAAAAAAAGAAGAAAAATCATATTTGACACGCTGACTTCCTAAAAAGAAGACCAAATTTGTTTATTGCCATTTCCACTCTGGTTGACCAATTCTATTTTATTGTTGTCGATTTGACAGAGTGGTTGTCTATTGAACAGTTTGTGGCCAGTTATCATCCCAAAAGTCTTATCACTAAAGCCACCGTGAAATGGCGGTTTAAATGAAGCCCAACTATGAAGCCAGTACTACATACACAACATGTAATACACGAAACAACCACAATGTAACATGCGCACCTCTCTCGCTACGCATATCACATGCGCACCTCTCTTTATACACATGTGACATGCGCACCTCTCTTGCTACGCTCCCCTAACTGACATTTTATTGTCGCAGATATATCATATAAATGTATACATTTAGTCAAACAAAATACTACCAACTCAACAACGGAATAACTTAGGTTTCTAACAGTTGCACTAGTGTATTGGCCTACTGACATGATACCCGTTTATACCTATGTCCAGGGAATTACAAGCCGTGCATCGACCTGGTGAGACTTACTACTGATGCAACGTACGGGATATCTGGAACAATTCACATGAGGAGAAGGGGATACAAAATGATTTATAATTATAAACGTTAAAACCAATCTTTTCTTGTGACAGATGGGACAAAGAATTTTAAGTCAAGCCCCTAAAATGGGTGTGCTAAAACTTCTAATTAGAATACTGAATAGAAAATGTGACGTCATGATGACAAGAATAAACAAGAAGTGAACACAAACGTAACAGATGTGAAAATAACCAAGACAAAAGTCGTCTGTACTCAACATCCAATAAATTCATTACATTAAAAGAGCAGATCTTTCAATAAGAAGATAAATTTGTTTTCTTTAAAATTCCAATTGTCTTTACTTGTAATAAATGACGTGGTGTAGTGCCATTGATCTTTGCCTGCCATGGCCCCACAGCGCACGATGGTCACGTGGTATAATGAATAGCGCTAACAGGGCGTGGTCGCGTCATTCAGGCATGTCTGGTAACATGTTTTGGCGTTACAATGGGGGAGGCTCTATGGATATGTTACTTTGTGTGTAGCAGAGGGGTAACGGCGTATGCATCAACTTGAAGGGGCACATAAGTCGCGGTTAGACTTGACTCGTTAGCTCCATAGAGTTAGAAACAATGTGTTCAGACAGTACAGGTGGCAATAACAACTTACCATATTTAATGGCAATCTAAGTATACACTAAAACTAAAATGATTTCTCTGCCATCATAATTATTTTTTTAATGTTTTTGGCCCACATCTCAACATATACCAACTGGCATAGTTTCATCATTTTAGTTCTACCCACCTGGTTGATGTTCAGCCAGCCACCATCCAATATCAAACAAGTCTCATTTCTGACGTCCTTGTCTTCTATTAAAACTCACTCATAGTTTTGCTGTGTTTGTGCAGTTTACTTGTCTAAATAATCAAGAAACACTTATATAAGTGTTATATTTTTAGCACAACAGTGGTCAAACCGCGGCTTGCGAGCCACATGCGACTCTTCTGTGGATCACGAATAATTTATGAAAGATATAATTAGAAGGATTACTGGAAGATTTCCACGGCAGGTTGACTGACTGAAAGTAGATCAATGCGGCTCTCAAAATTAATTCTTTACATAATAAAATTGTTCTCATTTACTTCAGATCTGGCCACCCCTTCACTAGCCCAAGAGAAACCCGAACAGCTATGACACTTTCGTTTTTAGAGGGCATAAATACAACACACACATAGAAAAAGCTGTTGGTGACCCAGGGTCAGAGGTCAAGTAGTTACGTCACCCAATCTATTTCTCCCCACATACGATCCTCGTTATGACATCAAACTGCGTGACTTTGAGCGGAAACCGGCTCTTTGATTCTCGCGCCACTGCGATCGTCTGCTCATCTGGTAAAGACCGCGTGTATTAGCCATTTCCCTTCCAGTCGCACGGCTGATCCAAGGCGGCTAAAAGGTTAACCGGCTGCCGCTAATATATACAAAAAGCGATTTTGTTTATTCAAGTGAGGCCCATGTGATAGGCGGATTACCTGTGGAAGGCTTTACAAGAGGGTAGGGCTACGAGGGTGCTGTGGGGTTGGGATAAAATGGGAATCCCAAGTCCATTGATGTTAGTATATATAAATATATATAGGACTGTGTGGGGTAAAATAAGACGGACGGACAGACCCATATGAAGACATCAAGGCTGATTAGACAGACAGATTGATAGATAGCTAGATAGATAGATAGGTAGATAGGTAGATAGGTAGATAGATAGATAGATAGATAGATAGATAGATAGATAGATAGATAGATAGATAGATAGATAGATAGATAGGTAGGTAGGTAGGTAGATATATAGATAGATAGATAGATAGATAGATAGATAGATAGATAGATAGATAGATAGATAGATAGATAGATAGATAGATAGATATGGATGGATGGATGGATATGGATGGATGGATGGATGGATGGATGGATGGGTGGATGGGTGGGTGGATGGGTGTGTGGATGGGTGGGTGGATGGGTGTGTGGATGGATGGATGGATGGACGGATGGATGGATGGATAATTAGGCAGGCAGGCAGGTCGACTGACCGACGGAAGCAAGGACAGACGGAAGGATAGATGGATGGATGGAAGGATAGACGTAGATATAAAGGGAGGGAGGTGCAGATGGGTGGCTGGGGAGATAAAAATCTACTTAAGCAGAGAAGGAAAAGCAATAAACAATATGTCAAATCAAATATTACAGGTACTAATTTCGAGATTACACAAACGAAGCAATATGTTCAGAGCCTGGGGCGCTCTGTCGGTGTTTAAACAGATGTACTTTCTCACTTGTCCCATTTGTATAGGGAATAAGTATGTACATGTATCAGACTTCGAATTACCCGGTTATATAGAAAACTAAGGAAGCTGCACTAGGTATTTATTTAAATGTTGTTGTTTTAATTTGACAAAAGTGAACGAATAAGACGACGAGGAATATCAAAAGGATTGAAAGACACTACACTAGCAGCACCTGGCCACACTAAATGTAATGTAATATGAGGGCCACTTGTGTTTATCTCAACTTGCCCCTAGCACGCCCACTCACTGGTAATGTTGCTCCGCGTCTTGTCAAGTGCGGCAAGTTATTGAATCTCATGACCGAAACACAACTCACCATCGTCCATATTACAGCAATAGACTCTAAGGTCACTTGGTGTGCCGTCATGACTTCCATTATATTTGAAGGCGAGTCGGGACCATACGAATAGACGCGTTGCCTGGGTGTTCCAGCTGTAAGGTGTGCTGTGGCCTGGCATTTAACAGAGACGAAAAAATTATGTTGATAAAATGTATCTAATACACGAAATCTTATTTATACGAAAGTAACATGGTGCTGTGAACGCCAAACGTAGCCCAGTAAAATATTGGACCCCATAGACATAAACTTCACCATACGATTGAATTAGTCAAGCTTTTTTAATTTATTGGCCCTAGTAATATGTAGGCCCCAATGAATACAATTCTTCCAAAAAATGACTAAGTCATTCTGAATAAAGGGGTGAAATAATTTCTAGGTATTCTGTATGAAATGGTTTTTATGAACTCCTGGGATATACTAAATGATCAGTAATTAATATTTAACTTTTTTTTTTCAAATAAACAACAAGTTGTATTGTGTCTGGACTTACGTCAGTTAGATAATTGAGTGTATATCATCTGACCATCGTTGCGTTCTTAGTGCCCAGTCTCTATGTCCGTACTACGTTCTTTGTGCCCAGTCTCTCTGTCCATACTACGTTCTTTGTGCCCAGTCTCTCTGTCCGTACTATGTTTTTTTGGTCCTGTCTCTATGTCCGTACTACGTTCTTTGTGCCCAGTCTCTCTGTGCGTGCTACGTTCTTAGTGCCATGTCTCTATGTCCATACTACGTTCTTAGTACCCAGTCTCTCTGTGCGTTCTACGTTCTTAGTGCCCAGTCTCTCTGTGCGTGCTACGTTCTTAGTGCCATGTCTCTAAGTCCATACTACGTTCTTAGTACCCAGTCTCTCTGTGCGTTCTACGTTCTTAGTGCCCAGTCTCTCTGTGCGTTCTACGTTCTTAGTGCCCAGTCTCTCCGTCCGTACTACGTTCTTAGTGTCCAGTCTCTCCGTCCGTACACGTTCCTACTGGAACAGACTCATACTCCGAACCCTCACATCGACTCGGTGGCTACCTGGCTTAGTACATCGTGGCTCCCTGCTTCTGTATATCTTCCGACACGTCCGGTAATTCCACTGTCTTCCTCCAAAAAGTTGAAATACAATCTCTGTGAGATCTGTCCCCTTGGTGACCTGGCAATGGGTACCCGTACGTGGTTCACTACACTATCTCCTGCAACAAAAAAATGTTAATGTCTCCTGACATTATTTACCCTCATACACTGATTTGTAAATGGCTTTTAATGTCAATGACTATTAACATTCATTTACGACAGCTTATACTTAGGTATACACGAAGTAACCTTCATTATAGCTATCAACCTCAACTATACGTAAAATGCTTGGAATCCTACGCGTTTCCCTTTCTGAACGTCCGCGTAACCTTCAAAGCAACACACACACACAAACACACACACACACACCCACACACACACACACACACACACACACACACACACACACACACACACACACACACTCAAAAAATCAAAGTTCATGTCAATGAGTAGTCGGTGGTATTCTGCCAGATTCAAAACACAACAATAATTTTACAACATAAACAAATATAACCATCTCCACATTCATGTGATTGAAAGGGTAAACTAAGGTGCAAAATGTATGTTCGACAAGAAGGTTCAATGAAAGTGAAACACATAAATGCAAAAATAATAACTCAATGCAACGTTGTAAATCACGTTAGGTAAACAAAATCATTTGTCAATTCATCATCATGGGTTAATAGCATAAGACAGCAAAGCAAAATAAAATCATTTCATTATTCTCAAAATTCAAGTAATAGCTTTACACAACTAACCAAAAGAGTTATCTCATAATTCAGGTAATGTAATGTCAGTGTTCATTTGGACTATCTAGATTTTAACATTCTCTTCGTCTGTCATTGAAATGTTTGACTGCTCCAGGATAGCACTGACCTAATCGTCTATCACATGAATAGTTCATAAACTTCGATTTCAACTTTGGCGGATAAGTGTCATCGTGTTTCATACTGGCATATCCCTCAAGATGAATGATTTTCATTGTCTGCCCTTCTCGTCTTATTTCGAACAAGTTATCATTGAATTTCCTGGTGATAACGAACTGATTACGATGATTTCTGTTATCCCGACACGCTTGGTTGACGGAGTCGGACAATTGAATTTTGTCACCGACCTTAAAGGAGCGAGTTGCTGCTCTTATCGTGACGTCACCTTCCTCCCGCTTCCGCCGCATTGTCGCCTTTGTCTCGACTCTTGAATTCACCACACCTCTTGACGGACGTATCATTCACATTCCTTAACCTGGATACCGGCAAGGGGCAGGGCGATGGAACAATAGGGCAACTCTGGCCGCGAGTGACCCTAGTCTCCTGAATTTGACCTGACCTCTGCCGATTATTCACATTAACTGCCTTCACTCCAACGCGGGGAGACACTGATAACGGAATATATTTCGCCCCTTTAGAAACAAAAGAATGGGAGTTCATCTTATACGGTTCAAAATTTATTCTTTTTCCTTTATGCACTATTTAAACCTTGTTATTACCCAATGTCAGGCCTTTGAGGACTAAAAAAGCAAAGTTATATTAGCACAAAGAGTCAAAACCAATGTATCCGTCCTCGGCTATCTCAGCAACGTACACGGTCCAAGGATACACATTGTTTCCAATCTTTAATTTTAACTGACTCACCCCATAAAGCTTGAGAGGTGCTCCATTTGCGGTCTGAAAGTTCACTGGGTCCAAGTTGTGAATTTGAAAGCGCTGCTTACGTGGGATCTCGAAAAATCGTTTTCCCGAAATAACAGTTACCGCAGCTCCTGTATCCACCAGAAATTCCATTCTATCACCACAAACTTTAACTGGAACATAAACTGCAAGTGAATTAACATTATTTTCCATCACTGAAACACGATTCAGCTCAAGTGGTCAAGGAGTTGTACCTCCAGGTTCCTCATTAGCACAATAACGGTCAATGTGACCGACCCCTTCACAATTGGAATTCATGAGCTCCGCCCTCCTCTGTTCTCGCGTCCACTGAGGTGTTGGCTCTCTCTGTGAGGTAACGAATGACCTTAGAAGCTCTCTCACGTCACTTACTTCTCTTGATAAATGGTCAGTAGTCACTGACGCTACCTGTTTCACTGGGGTACAGACGTTGTCTCTAAGATTTATCAGTTAATCTAAAACAGCTCTCGCCTTGTCATCTGTAGGGGGAACGGCCATTGTACCCACTTGCGGTACCATTGACTGGTCAGACAGGCCACGAAGAAATTGCTTGAACCCGATAGCGTCCTTTGTAATTTGGTCAGCCGTCGGGTAACCTTTGACCACTAGTTTCTTCATGTCATTGGCGTATTCAGCATTTGCTCTCTGCTTTCAATAACTTCCGTTTTTCCAAAAAAGTTTTGGAAATATGCAGGTGTTCTCTGGTCCCGGTATCTATTTTCAAGCGCGCCTCTCAATTTTTGTTAGCTGTCTCTATCAAAGTCACTAAGTTCGGTGTATGCAAAGTCCTCTGCTGCATCTTTTAAGGCCAAACCAAGATTAATCAATTTTTCATAATCGTTCCATTTGCAAACGCTTCAAACTTTACATCGAACGACTGCCAGGGGGAAGTTCCACTAAACGTCGGTAAATTATTCAGATTCTGTAACGCCATTATTGGTTTGGTACGACTTGATCTTTGCATCACAATCAACAGGAATAAAGTTTTCTTTCTCTTCAGAGGCGCTGCAAGGCTAATATCCCACCACTGCAACCATTGTAGACGATGTTTGCCAGGGTTCTTGTTAAATTCACCAACTGTTCTCCTTCAAGAAATAACATCTGGCCACTCAGTTCGTCAATTCCTTGTTTAGATCATCTGGCCGTCGTTACGTTCTTAGTACCCAGTCTCTGTGTGCGTGCTACGTTCTTAGTGCCCAGTCTCTCTCTGTCCGTACTACGTTCTTAGTGCCCAGTCTCTCTGTGCGTACTACGTTCTTAGTGCCCAGTCTCTCTGTCCGTACTACGTTCTTAGTGCCCAGTCTCTCTCTGTCCGTACTACGTTCTTAGTGCCCAGTCTCTCTCTGTCCGTACTACGTTCTTAGTGCCCCGTCTCTCTGTCCTTACTACGTTCTTAGTGCCCAGTCTCTCTGTCCGTACTACGTTCTTAGTGCCCAGTCTCTCTGTCCGTACTACGTTCTTAGTGCCCAGTCTCTCTGTCTGTACTACGTTCTTAGTGCCCGGTCTCTCTGTCCGTACTACGTTCTTAGTGCCCAGTCTCTCTGTCCGTACTACGTTCTTAGTGTCCAGTCTCTCTGTCCGTACTACGTTCTTAGTGCCCAGTCTCTCTCTGTCCGTAATACGTTCTTAGTGCCCAGTCTCTCTGTCCGTATTACGTTTTTAGTGCCCAGTCTCTCTGTCCGTACTACGTTCTTAGTTCCCAGTCTCTCTGTCCGTACTACGTTCTTAGTGCCCAGTCTCTCTGTCCGTATTACGTTTTTAGTGCCCAGTCTCTCTGTCCGTATTACGTACTTAGTGCCCAGTCTCTCTGTCCGTACCACGTTCTTAGTGCCCAGTCTCTCTGTCCGTACTACGTTCTTAGTGCCCAGTCTCTCTGACCGTACTACGTTCTTAGTGCCCAGTCTCTCTCTGTCCGTACTACGTTCTTAGTGCCCAGTCTTTCTGTCCGTACTACGTTCTTAGTACCCAGTCTTTCTGTGCGTTCTACGTTCTTAGTGCCCAGTCTCTCTGTCCGTACTACGTTCTTAGTGCCCAGTCTCTCTGTCCGTACTACGTTCTTTGTGCCCAGTCTCTCTCTGTCCGTATTAAGTTCTTTGTGCCCAGTCTCTCTGTCAGTACTACGTTCTTAGTACCCAGTCTCTGTGTGCGTGCTACGTTTCTACTGGAACAGACTCCTACTCCGAACCCTCGTCTCGACTCGGTGGCTATCTGGCTTAGTACATCGTGGCTCCCTGCTTCTGTATATCTTCCGACATGTCCGGTAATTCCACTGTCTTCCTCCAAAATGTTGAAATACAATCTTTGTGAGATGTGTCCCCTTGGTGACCTGGGAATGGGTACCCGTACGTGGTTCACTACACTACCAATATACATGTTATCATTTAATATTTAAAGATACATAAAGTCACTTACAATTGCACTTTGTCAGCTAATAACATCAGACATTATTATTGGGGCCGAATTACACCAGACATTAGCAGTGGTGACCAATTACACCAGACATTAGCAGTGGTGACCAATTACTGTTGTGTCATCACTTGTGTTCATATTTATATTTTCCCATATTAAATCCAAGTGTTGGAATGGGTTGCCCGAGGAATCCAACACTATATCAATTCTTAAAATTTTATAAAATGCAAGACTATAGACATAAACTACTTAGGAGACATAACCTTGTGTATGGAAGGAGCTCCTGATACAGATAAGATAATATAGGATAAAATAAACTAGACAATACTGTTGATTCCCAACAATATGATGACATTACTGTTGATTCCACACAACATCAGACATTACTGTTGATTCCACACAACATCAGACAGTACTGTTGGTTTTCTTTTCCAATCACGCATTACTATTGGTTTCACTACCAATCAGACATTACTATTGGTTTCACTACCAATCAGACATTACTATTGGTTTCACTACCAATCAGACATTACTGTTGGTTTCACTACCAATGACTACCAATCAGACATTACTGTTGGTTTCACTACCAATGACTACCAATCAGACATTACTATTGGTTTCTCTACAAATCAGACATCACTATTGGTTTCACTACCAATCAGACATCACTATTGGTTTCACTACCAATCAGACATTACTATTGGTTTCACTACCAATCAGACATTACTATTGGTTTCACTACCAATCAGACATTACTATTGGTTTCTCTACCAATCAGACATCACTATTGGTTTCACTACCAATCAGACATCACTATTGGTTTCACTACCAATCAGACATTACTATTGGTTTCACTACCAATCAGACATTACTGTTGGTTTCACTACCAATCAGACATTACTGTTGGTTTCTCTACAAATCAGACATTACTGTTTGTTTCCCATAGACGTGAAACTACTCGTCTCATCGATTTCTCCATCATTGAGTGAAAGCACTGGGAATACAGCTACAAAATAAACGTACAGCTATCGTGCTCTTAAAAAATCGGACAAAAGATCACGTTAATGACGTCACAATGGGGGGAGATTACCCACTCAGGCACAATGACACCCCTAAGAAGAGTTTATTGAGTTATCTTCCCATTTGTTAGAAGGACGGAATATCGTTTAAATTAAAGACGGGCGAATCTGTGAATGCCACAAAAACGTCAATTCTCCACCCCCTCTGTGACATCATGTTCACTCAACATATACAACCTTCTTATGTGTAACACACATGGTCTGAACGCAGGCGTGTTGTTGGCTGGCTATAAGGTCGTGTGGTCTTTTTGGATGGTTGCAGGTGTGTGAGAGGGAGAGAGTTACTTAAACCAAGCTCTGATACCAGTCTCTATTGAAATAGTCTGAAGACAGCTAATTTTTTCCCCTGAAGATTTCGCTGCTGAATGAAAGATGGGAGGACAGGGCACTCAGTCATTTTAGAAGGACATTAGTGCTGTAGAAATGAAAGATGGGAGGACAGGGCACTCAGTCATTTTAGAAGGACATTAGTGCTGTAGAAATGAAATATGGGAGGACAGGGCACTCAGTCATTTTAGAAGGACATTAGTGCTGTAGAAATGAAAGACGGGAGAGCAGGGCACTCGGTCATTTTAGAAGGACATTAGTGCTGTAGAAATGAAATATGGGAGAGCAGGGCACTCGATCATTTTAGAAGGACATTAGTGCTGTAGAAATGAAAGATGGGAGAGCAGGGCACTCGGTCATTTTAGAAGGACATTAGTGCTCTAGAAATGACAGTACTAGACAGCTAGACAAATGTCTGGCCAGGAGTAACTCAATAGCAGTTAACGAAATAAAGAGGCGAGGATAAGAGGCATGTTGACCTATGAGAAGTTTTAGAAACTTACCAATGATTCTTTTTTTAAAAAGTCTGCATAGCATACCATACCTATAAATCTTCGGACACCAATAATCAATGGACAAAAACGAATCAATGGAATCAAGGAATCTTAAAGAAAAAAACCCAAATGATTAAAGTCCTTCAGACTAACACGAAGAGACGAAAGATGAATACATCAGTTGGTGGTATTGAGGTGTAAGAATGACATTTCTCGGCACATGTCCAATATATAGTATTATAACGATCGTTTCCTCGAAGGCTGTCGATATTGTGTAGTTTATGTTGACTGCTGCGAGGCACATTAAGATGCTGTAAATACGGCCCCACCTCCTGGTGCCCTTTATAAACATCGAACGTGCCGTCTAAAAGCAGACAAATATTGTTCAGCTCTGCTCCGACGACGTGCTACACCACCGCTGCTCCAAGCCACCGCTCCGCTCCAGAGCATCGTTTTGTTAGGCCCGGCTTTTGTCTACCGGGCGGTGGTGTGTGTAGGACAGCGGCATTCAGTCGTTGCCAGGCCCAGCGGTGACGTCACGGGACCCAGTTATTGAATGTCAATATGACGGTTGGATTCTTACATTAAGTGGATCCTGACAGAAATGTCACGAGCAGGGGGCGCTCTTCAAGAATGTGTAATCGTTTCGCTCCCCATCCCAACTTTTTTTCTATACATTTTCTTGACTACTACTGGAAATACTTTTTATCTCCAGCTATCCATCTTTGTGTCGTGACCCTATGACGGAAATCCCTTTCTATATAATCCCCATAATCATCACTCTTTTACAGTATTCTACATTTCAAATTATTTTATCAGACTATTTAAAAGTATTATCTTTCCTAACGTATACTCAGTTTCATCCTTAAGATCATGTACATTGACTCTAATACAATCTACAATTTCTTAAGTCTAACATTTGTGGGAAATAAACTCTTACAAGACTCTCACCCTCCAATCATGTAAACAAACAACCCATTTACCTTTACCCATATTATACCCTTTCTACCAAACTTTACCCATTTAAAAACCAATCAAATACACATATCTATATATAAATATTATCAGAAATACTCTATTTATCCCCCACCCTTCAAATTGCTCCCTTCCTGTTTTTCCAGTTAGTATCAAAACTCAATGCACCTTGCCTTACAATGTACCCATATTTATACTAGCCCTAAATCCCGTGTACTCAAATTCTTCACCCTCCTCGTGCCTCCTATTTCACTCAGCATGATGGTCACTGGTCTCTGATCAGCCTAATTTCACATGATCCTCTACCTCTATTAGAGACTGACTTAGTGCTGTAGCAACATATACTGCACCCACGCCACAACGCAAACTTTGAGCTTCAATTCAACTAAAGCATCAAGCTCTTCTCTGTCCTAGCGTTCTGTTATCACAATGTCACATCCACCATTGTGCATCTACCACTTCCCTGTAGACAAGTCGACACACTGTATGTCTAACGTGTATAGAGAGCGGCTAGAGGGGGTGAACGATGAACATTGTTCACTTCGTCTCTCATTAAAGTACTCCCTGTAGCAGCGCTCACGTCCAGCTTGACCAGTATACAGACCACCTTGTTTTGATCTACCCCCCCCCCC